>JACBKR010000767.1:0-52560 GCA_014218235.1 Colocasia esculenta
TCATTGGCTTTGAAGCTATATGAGCAATACCATTGCTTAGTGTGACGTCGGCAGATCAATGGTCAAATGACCCAACATAAGACCTGTAACGCCCCGACGCGGAATATCGAAGCGGGATTACAGTTATTAAATAGTACAGAGCGAGAGATAAATGCAACCATTGCACAAATGGTATAATACCAATTAAACTCAAATTTCATTAATAATCCAACAATCTCCATTACATTCACTAATGATCATCATCTTCATAAATGACTATTACATCAACGTATCAGAGCCAAAACTAGGGCCCAGAGAACTTTATTCAAAATCAAACTATTACAAAATGACTAACTGACTCACACTCATACTATACTAACTACTACTACATAGCACTGGTGGCTGAATGAATGGTCACTCTGAGCATCTCCCTCAGTCCCGTCCTCGTATGGTGGTCGTCTCCATCCGACTCACCTGAACACATTAAATAAATACGCAGGATGAGCGAATAACGCCCAGTAGGACTTAATATCTCATGAACACAAGCATGCTTTAAATAGTTAATGTTTTAAAGGCAGGTTAACTAGAGAGTAAAGTCATGTAGAGCATGTCACGATAACGAGAAATAATTGCAACTGGCACAGGGAAAATAGTACACAAGAACGACAATAGAATGGCCATGTAACGATATAACTGTAAATTGCACAACGGTGCACTAGTAACGATCACGCTTGCACTTGTAGAGATAGCACTTTGATTGTCATAGATTAATCTAGATAGTAAAATGGCGCTGGATGCATGCCGTAACACATCCTATGATCATTTTAACTCCCATGGGCACTGGCACTTTTCGGGCGCTCCTCCCAGGACCTGATCGGGCCCTATTGCGCTGGCATTAGTCATTTTTTTATCTTAGACAATCACACGAATGGCCAATAGAGTACCAAGAAGAGATAAGAGAGTACTAGACGAGATAGATGAGAGTGTAGAGAGAACGTGAACAGATGAGAGGATATGATAGTAGATGAGATAGGGACAATTTTGTAACAACGTGAAATTCGATAGTAACGGTTGCACAGCACTAAGTCGGGTGCCGGTAGTCTGGTAGAAGTCACAACCGCCCCTTAGCCGTGCTGTGTACACGGGTCAGGTGGTCCGGTGTGATCCTAAGACGAGAAGGAATACACTAAGGTTTGGATCGTACTGATCCCTAAGAGTGTAACGGGTTTAGGGTACAACCAGCTCGTTGACTAAGGACGTGCGCCAAAGCCAAGAAGACTTACGGAGGTCTTGACAAGGAGTCCCTGGTCCAGTCGAGAGTATTCTCGGTGGAGAGGTGGTCCAAGTCAAGGGAAAGTGTGTAAAAACGGGTCTGTCGTGCCTCGAGTGCTCGAAGGCCGAGGGAAAACGATAACGGTAGATAAAATGCGCGAGTAAAAAATGGAAACAATTGTATTTAACAAAATAGGGTAATTTAGTCATTTATTTCGATAATTTACCGAATACATTATTGCATAATTTATCGAGGTCAATGGCATTTAATAATGTTGTGTGTGTGTAAGTGTAAAGAAATCTTGAGGATATGACAAGTCGTGCAAATGTCATTTTAAATAATTATTTATATCATTAATGCCATTATTAATTTACCAAGTCGAATTAACTATAACATGAGTTAATCATGGCTAATTAAAGGGTATATAGCTTAAACAACATGGTATATGCACAATTTTCAATTTTGGCGATTTCTTGAAAACGCGGCGGACCTACCGTCGCGTTTCAAGTCGCGACAGGGCGGTCGGGCGCGACACGGGGCCTGGCCGGTCTGGCCCGGTCCGGGGTGAATCGCGACGGCCCGCGCCGCCGCGTTCTTGACGCGACGCCATCGGCCGGCGCGACCCACTGTTATCGCGGCGGGTCGCGCCGTCGCGATAACAGGTGGTTTGCTCTTTTTTCTTTTTCAGGGCGAGCCCTCTGTGATACATGGACGTTCTAAATTACATATAAAATAGTACGGTGATCCAAAAAGTACGAAAATCAGTTCTAAACGAAAGTAGACATGTATATCTATCAACATGCACGATTAATTTGAAAATAGACAAGGTTTAGACATGCATTGATCATTACTTTTGGTAACAAAACAGGCGCAGTCAGTGTTCCACGAATTATTCAGGGATGAATACATGATGAAAAATTACGAAACTAGCGGCGTTTGAAAGCTAACACGATGTAGTATTTTAGAGAATTTGTCATGGCATGATATCAAATATGCACGATGTTTAAGGTCAACATGAAGAGTCGGGTACAGGCAATAGACAGAGATTCAAAGATTTAATTCTCCCTCATGGGAGATCGAAATCGAGCAAGACCAAGGGCGTTTGAAAGCTAGTACCATGTAGTATAACTGAGAATTTTATCATGGCATGGGAACAAGTACATATTGGGAATTAGAGAAAACATGAGACCTCAGTTCATGAGAACAGCAGGATTTCACGATTAAATTGCCCAAATGGATGAACGAAATACAACGAAACCATAGGGCTTTTGAAGAGGTACATGAAGGACTACCTAGGGTAATTATTTCACGATTTTGCTTGAGAGATTGCCTACTTTTTTCGTGAAGTAAGAAAGCCCTAGTTTGAATGACGAAAATAAGAGAACCCTTCTTGCTCCAAGCCTTCTCTTCCTTGCTCCTTGGTCCAGATCTTCTCCTCTTCTCTCCAAAGGTCTTAGCACGAATTGTGGGGTGTAGGGTCAAATGGGGGGTGTTTTGATGGCTTATAGAGTTCTAAATCACCTAAAACTCTTTCTTTCTCATCCAACTCCGAAAATTGGCATTTATCTCCCACTTTTCTTATTTATCCACCTAATAGTTGGGAGGGATCAATTTCGTGGGTAGAGGTTTAGGATAAGTCTAGGACTCTTTTAGGATGGGTATGGACTATTTAATAATTATTTAAACCTTTCCTAATTATCACTTATTTTTATTCCGAATTTGGCTTAATTATTTCTCATCCCATGATGGGCTATCCCTATTTGGGGCCATTCCATTGGGTTTGGGTTATTAGAGTAACCCATTAATAATTTAGCTTAATGGATGTTGCATTAATTCCCTTTTATTCCATGCATTTATTATAATTAAATCAATTTATCTCATTTATTAAATAATAAATTTTATTTTTTTGATTTTAAAAATCAAGGGTGCTACATCCTCCCCCTCTAAAAAGAATTTGGTCCCCAAATTCATAGAATCGTAAGAGGAAGAATGACTTACTGAATAATTTGGATAATTCCGTCGTAATAACGCTTCGGGCTCCCACGTGGCCTCTTCGACTTCATGGTTTCTCCATAATACCTTCACCACGGGTATAGACCGATTCCGAAGCCGTTGCATCTTCTTGTCTAAGATCTTTACTGGCCTTTCTTCATAGGTCATATCCTTGTTCAGAGTAATGTCATCATAGCTGATTACGTGCGATGGATCGTACACGTACTTCCTCAGCATTGACACATGGAACACGTTATGTACAGTAGAGAACTGGGGAGGTAGTGCTAGTCGGTACGCCACCTTGCCAACTCTATCTAATACTCAAATGGACCTATGAATCTCGGTCTAGCTTGCCTTTCATCCCAAACTATGAAACCTCGGGTCGAGGATACTTTGAGCATCACATGATCTCCAGCTTGAAACTCTAAGTCCTTCTTCTTTTATCAGCATAGCTCTTCTGCCTGGACTGAGCTATCTTAATTCTGTCTCTGATAATTTGTATGTCTCTGCTAGTGCTCTGCACATGTCTGGTCCCAGCCATTGCTGTTCACCTACTTCGTTCCAGCATACTGGCGATCTGCAACTTCTGCCGTACAATGCTTCAAATGGTGCCATTTTAATGCTGGCCTGGTAGCTATTGTTGTAGGCGAATTCAATTAGTGAAAGTTGTTCATTCCAATATCCCTCAAAGTCTATAGCACAGGCTCGCAACATGTCTTCCACTATCTGATTTGTCCTTTTAGTCTGTCCATCCGTATGTGGGTGGAAAGCTGTGCTAAAGTTGAGTTTTGTGCCTAGGGCAGTCTGGAGTCCCTTCCAGAATCTAGAAGTGAATCTGGGGTCACGATATGAGACAATGGATACTGGAACTCCATGTAGTCTGACTACTTCTTTCACATACAAAGCTGCTAACACATCCACACTCCAAGTGCTCTTAACGGCAAGGAAGTGTGCGGACTTGGTTAAACGGTCCACAATAACCCATATAGCATCAAGTCCACCACGAGTTCGGGGTAAACTCATGATGAAATCCATTCCGATGCTTTCCCACTTCCATTCAGGTATGTCCAGGGGCCTAAGTACACTCGTAGGACGACGGTGTTCTGCTTTTACTGTTGACAAGTGAGGCAGTGTGCAGCATGCTCAGCCACCTCACGCTTCATGTTTGGCCACCAAAATGACTTTTCATGTCTTGGTACTCTTGGTTGCACCTGGATGTATTGTATACTTGGTCTTGTGGGCTTCATCCATCAGTTTCCTTTTCAGCTCTTCATTGTCAGGCACACATGTCCTGGCTTGGAATAATATTCTTCCATCTTCAGCGATGGAGAAGTCTGGCTTGTCAGCTATGGTCTCCCTTACTCTGATTAGAAACGGATCATTAGCTTGTTGCTCTCTGATTTTCACAAAGATGTCGGGTTGAGCTTAAGGTTAGCCACTAACATCTTATCACTCTCTTTCAATATTTAGATCTAGACTGGCGAATTGCTCTAACAATTGCATCTCGCCCATGACTAGACAAGATATCGAAGCTATGGCTTTCTGCTAAGTGCATCAGCTACTGCATTACCTTTGCCTGGGTGATATTGAATGTTGAAATCAAAATCCTTCAAGTACTCCAGCCATCTCCGTTGTCGCATATTGAGCTCCTTTTGAGAAAATAAGTACTTCAAACTCTTGTGGTCGGAGTAAACAATGAATTGTTCCCCATATAGGTAATGCCTCCAGATCTTGAGTGCAAATACCACAACAGCTAGCTCTAAGTCATGGACAGGATAGTTAACCTCATGTTGCTTCAATTGCCTTGATGAATAGGCTATCACTTTCTCATTCTGCATTAAATGCAGCCTAGACCGATTCCAGATGCATCAGTGTAGACTGAGAATCCTGCGCCTTCGACTGGTAATGCGAGGACAGGTGCAGTTGTCAACAATTGCTTGAGTGTGTCTGAAAGCTCTTCTCGCACTCCTTGCTCCAGACATAGGGTTTTCCTTCCGCGTAAGACGCGTAAGAGGTACAGCTATCTTGGAGAAGTCTTTTATGAACCGTCTGTAATATCCAGCCAGTCCAAGAAAGCTTCTGATCTCGGTGACATTGGTCGGCCTTTCCCAGTTCAGCACAGCTTCTACCTTGGAAGGGTCGACAGCGATACCATCCTTGGAAATGACATGGCCAAGGAACGATACTCCTCGAGCCAGAATTCACACTTGCTCAATTGGCGTAGAGTTGGTTGTCCCGCAAGATTTGCAGAGCGATCCTCAGATGCTCCTCGTGCTCTTCTTTGGTCTTGGAGTATATGAGAATATCATCAATGAATACCACGACGAACTTGTCGAGGTAGGGCCGGTAGATGATGTTCATTAATTGCATAAAAGCTGCAGGAGCATTGGTTAGTCCAAAAGGCATGACTACAAATTCATAATGACCGTACCTGCTCCTGAAAACTGTCTTGTAAATATCTGCATCTTGAATCCTCATCTGATGATATCCCGATCTAAGATCAATCTTAGAAAAATATTTAGCTCCTGATATTTGATCAAATAATTTATCGACACGCGGCAGAGGGTACTTGTTCTTGATAGTGAGATTGTTCAACTGCCTGTAATCGATGCATAACCTCATAGATCCGTCCTTCTTCTTGACGAACAACATGGGTGCTCCCCAAGGAGAAGTACTGGCCTAATAAAACCCTTTTCTAGAAGTTCCATCAATTGCTCTTTCAACTCTTTCAATTCAGCAGGGGACATCCTGTAGGGTTGCGTGAAACCGGTGCAGCTCCAGGTACAAGATCAATTGAGAAATTTACATCTCTCTCGGGTGGAATGCCTGGCAGCTCATCGGGAAACACGTCTGGATATTCTTGCACTATGTGGATGTCTGATATCTTAGTTGCTTTCTTCTCAACTACAATTGCGGCGAGAAATGCCACGCAGCCCTTTCTTATCATGTTATGTGCCTTTATAGCAGAGACGAGAGACAAGTGTCTCTTGTGTCTACGTCCTGTGAAGATCAACTTAGGGAATTCACTAAAAGAAATTTTCCCTTTTCTACAATCCACGATAGCCCCATACGTGGATAGCCAATCGGCTCCTAGAATAACATCGTAGCCCTCCATGGGCATACAGATCAAGTCAGCTCTTAGATTGAGTTCACCAATCTTAACATCAGCCAATGGATAATATTTATTCAATTGAGCCCATTCTCCTAGTGGTGTTGTGACAGGTAATTCAAATGTCATGGATGTAGGTTTCTCATTTAAGGTATCAGCAAATGCTTGTGATATGAACGAATGTGTAGCACCAGTATCGAACAAACAAATGCCGAATGAGAAAAGACCGGTAGTGTACCTTCACAACTCCACCTTCCTCGGTGGTGTCCCTTCTTGCAGGGCTTGGAGTCTATCTGGCTTCTTTGGTCCCGCAGGATGCTTCTCTCTCATTCTCCCTCAGTAATGGGCATTCAGGAATCCGATGCTCTCCGGCTCCCACAACGAAGGCATGCACCTGCCTTCCTCCAGCATTCTTCTGTCGTGTGACCAAGCTTGTCACAGTGTTTGCATCTGGGCTTGTTGTTCGGAGCAGTAGTAGTGGGGACTTTGGGCTTCCGCTCCTGGCTTGGCCCGTCAGTGATACTTAATGGCCTTTTCTTGCCATTAGTAGGCTTGCTCAATACTCCGGAAGTTTGCTCTTTCCTGAACATTCTACCCTTGATGCGCTCAGTGAGTTCAGTCGCATCATCCAGGCATTGTGCTCTCCTGACCATCTCTGGGTGGGTCTGAATATCAAATGGTGCCAGCTGTGTAATATATGCGGGTCTAAGCCCATTGAGGAATCTCTTTGCCTTCATCCTCTGGGTACTAACTAGATGATTGGCGTAGAGAGCCAATCGAGAGAACTGTGCCTCATATTCAGCAACCGTCAGGTTTCTCTGTTTTAGAGCGGCGAACTCGGCGGCTTTCCTTTCTTGAACTATTTCTGAAAAATATTTGGAGTTGAAATGTTCCCTAAACTCATTCCATGTAAACTGAGCATCTGCCCATGTGGCCTCAATGGACTCCCACCACACACGGGCGTCCCTTTCAAGCTGGAAGGTGGCAAGTAAAAGCTTATCTCCATCCGCGCATTGCATAACGCGGAAAATACGCTCAGTCTCCTTGAGCCAGTTCTCGGCCTCATCAGGGTTTGTGGTACCGCTGAATCGAGGCGGGTTCAGGTTGCGGAAGTTCCGGTGCAATTCACCAGCTCCTCGGTTGTTGTTATTATTGGCTCCAGCAGCTTGGAGTAAAGTTTGAGTGAGCTGCTAAATTGTGTGCTGCATGTCACGGAGTTGAGCACGCTCCGCTGCCATTGTTTAAGTTCCTTCAAAAGAGAATTAAAATGTAAGTCGTTGATTTTGCACTAAGTTTGTGCGTGTGTATCCATTTTATCTTATTACCCAAGGTTCTACCCATCTCACATAGGTATGGAAATTAGACTCTAAGTCAAGGCATGTCAAACCTAGATCATCCTATACTTAAGAATAACCTAGGCTCTGATACCACAAAACTGTAATGCCCCGACGCGGAATATCGAAGTGGGATTACAGTTATTAAATAGTACAGAGCGAGAAATAAATGCAAACCATTGCACAAATGGTATAATACCAAACAAACTTAATTTCATTAATAATCCACAATCTCATTACATTCACTAATGATCTCATCTTCATAAACTGACTATTACATCAACGTATCAGAGCCAAAACTAGGGCCCAGAGAACTTTATTCAAAATCAAACTATTACAAAATGACTAACTGACTCACTAGCTCATAACTATACTAACTACTACTACTACATAGCACTGGTGGCTGAAATGGTCACTCCTGAGCATCTCCCTCAGTCCCGTCCTCGTATGTGTGGTCGTCTCCATCCGACACACCTGAACACATTAAATAAATACGCAGGATGAGCGAATAACGCCCAGTAGGACTTAATATCTCATGAACACAAGCATGCTTTAAATAGTTAATGTTTTAAAGGCAGGTTATGTAGAGAGTAAAGTCATGTAGAGCATGTCACGATAACGAGAGAACAATTGCAACTGGCACAGGGAAAATAGTACCACAAGAACGACAATAGAATGGCCATGTAACGATATAACATGTAAATTGCACAACGGTGCACTAGTAACGATCACCCTTGCACTTGTAGAGATAGCACTTTGATTGTCATAGATTAATCTAGATAGTAAAATGGCGTTGGATGCATGCCGTAACACATCCTATGATCATTTTAACTCCCATGGGCACTGGCACTTTTCGGGCGCTCCTCCCAGGACCTGATCGGGCCCTATTGCGCTGGCATTAGTCATTTCTTTTATCTTAGACAATCACACGAATGGCCAATAGAGTACCAAGAAGAGATAAGAGAGTACTAGACGAGATAGATGAGAGTGTAGAGAGAACATGAACAGATGAGAGGATATAGATAGTAGATGAGATAGGGACAATTTCGTAAAACAACGTGAAATTCCGATAGTAACGGTTGCACAACACTAAGTTGGGTGCCAGCAGTCTGGTAGAAGTCACAACCGCCCCTTAACCGTGTTGTGTACACGGGTCAGGTGCTCCGGCGTGATCCTAAGATAAGAAGGAATACACTAAAGTTTGGATCGTACTGATCCCTAAGAGTGTGACGGGTTTTAGGGTACAACCAGCTCGTTGACTAAGAACGTGCGCCAAAGCCAAGAAGACTTACGGAGGTCTTGACAAGGAGTCCCTGGTCCAGTCGAGAGTATTCTCGGTGGAGAGGTGGTCCAAGTCAAGGGAAAGTGTATAAAAACGGGTCCGTCGTGCCTCGAGTGCTCGAAGGCCGAGGGAAAACGATAACGGTAGATAAAATGCGCGAGTAAAAAATGGAAACAATTGTATTTAACAAAATAGGGTAATTTAGTCATTTATTTCGATAATTTACCGAATACATTATTGTATAATTTATCGGGGTCAAATGGCATTTAATAATGTTATGTGTGTGTAAGTGTAAAGAAATCTTGAGGATATGACAAGTCGTGCAAATGTCATTTTAATTAATTAGATTTATATCATTAATGCCATTTATTAATTCACCAAGTCGAATTAACTATAACATGAGTTAATCATGGCTAATTAAAGGGTATATAGCTTAAACAACATGGTATATGCACAATTTTCAATTTTGGCTGATTTCTTGAAAATGCGGCGGACCTACCCGTCGCGTTTCAAGTCGCGACAGAGCGGTCGGGCGCGACACGGGGCCTGGCCGGTCTGGCCCGATCCGGGGTGAATCGCGACGGCCCGCGCCGCCGCGTTCTTGACGCGACGCCATCGGCCGGCGCGACCCCACTGTTATCGCGGCGGGTTGCGCCGTCGCGATAACAGGTGGGTTTGCTCTTTTTCCTTTTTTCCAGGGCGAGCCCTCTGTGATACATGGACGTTCTAAATTACATATAAAATAGTACGGTGATTCAAAAAGTACGAAATCAGTTCTAAACGAAGTAGACATGTATATCTATCAACATGCACGATTAATTTGAAAATAGACAAGGTTTAGACATGCATTGATCAGGTTACTTTTCGGTAACCTAAACAGGCGTAGTCAGTGTTCCACGAATTATTCAGGGATGAATACATGATGAAAAATTACGAAACTAGCGGCGTTTGAAAGCTAACACGATGTAGTATTTTATAGAATTTTTTCACGGCATGATATCAAATATGCACGATGTTTAAAGGTCAACATGAAGTGTCGGGTACATGCAATAGACAGAGATTCAAAGTTTTAATTCTCCCACATGGGAGATCAAAATCGAGCAAGACCAAGGGTGTTTGAAAGCTAGTATCATGTAGTATAACTGAGAATTTTATCATGGCATGGGAACAAGTACATATCGGGAATTAGAGAAAACATGAGACCTCAGTTCATGAGAACAACAGGATTTCACGAATTAAATTCGCCCGAATGATGAACGAAATACAACGAAACTATAGGGCTTTTGAAGAGGTACATGAAGACTACCTAGGGTAATTATTTCACGATTTTTTCTTGAGAGATTGCCTACCTTTTTCGTGAAGTAAGAAGCCCTAGTTTGAATGACGAAAATAAGAGAACCCTTCTTGCTCCAAGCCTTCTCCTTCCTTGCTTCTTGGTCCAGATCTTCTCCCTTCTTCTCCAAAGTCTTAGCATGAAATTGTGGGTGTTAGGGTCAAATGGGGGGTGTTTTGATGGCTTATAGAGTTCTAAATCACCTAAAACTCTTTCTTTCTCATCCAACTCCGAAAATTGGCATTTATCTCCCCTTTCTCTTATTTATCCACCTAATAGAGTTGGGATGGGATCCAATTTCGTGGGTAGAGGTTTAAGATAAGTTTAGGACTCTTTTTAGGATGGGTATGGACTATTTAATAATTATTTAAACCATTTCCTAATTATCACTTATTTTTATTCCGAATTTGGCTTAATTATTTCTCATCCCATGATGGGCTATCCCTATTTGGGCCCATTCCATTGGTTTGGGTTATTAGAGTAACACATTAATAATTTAGCTTAATGGATGTTGCATTAATTCCTTTTTATTCCATGTATTCTCCCTTTATTATAATTAAATCGATTTATCTCATTTATTAAATAATAAATTTTTATTTTTTTTATTTTAAAAATCAAGGGTGCTACAAGACCCATCCACACCCTCGGGTTGGACAACTCAATGTCCATGCCCGAACGGGTGGGTTTACATGTCACTCATCCGTCCCGTGGGTTGTTTGGTCATGACTTGCTCGAATCTCCTTAGGCATGCCTGGGAGATCGGGGTCATGCGCCATTAGAGTTACGTCGTTCTACGATGTACACTGTAATGTCGCGTGTTTTTCGGATCCATGCGGATCATGGGTATTGTGGTTGTGGCGGCCGTTGTGAGGCCAATGTGGGTTGGTTGTGTGGAATGTATGGTGTGGATATGTGGCTTGAGCAGGTGAAGTGCAGGGGTTTAGTCCTGAAATGAAATAGGACCTGCTGTAATTCAGTTGGAGTTGGCGGCCACGGGTGGCCGTTGACTTGTTGGCGTCCAGCTAAGTGGCTGTTTACTTCATGATCTTGGCGGCAGTAGCTGTGGACATTTAGACTGGCAGTTGTTCTTGGCAGCAGAGGGGTTGACGCCAACCTGAGAATTCTGCAGGTTATAGGGTCACCCGAGGGCATGTTTCTTACCTGGTTCTCATTCTCCCTTGCCCCAGCTTTTTGTCCCAGTGGTTTTAAAGCTTCCAACAGGTACCGAAGGGTGGTTGGACGATCGTAGTACGTGTGGCGTTGCCGAATCACGCGAGGAAACGCCGTACCGTGGTGCAATTCCCGTGGGAGCTCGCGGAGGGTTCGGTGTGAACCAGGAGATTGTGGGAGGTTCTAACGTGTTCTGAGGTAGGGGACGAACTCGGTTAACTCCGTAGAAACATTAAAACACAACGTAACCACCTGAATTAGCATGATAATGCATTTTCGAATAAAGTTGCACCATGCGGGAATAATGGGTGGTTTGAGTAATTTATCAAGCAAAGCATGTTGTAATGGGTTGTTTTGGGTTCTGGCATGTTAAAGGAATTGCTTATGTTTGTTTTCTGTAGTTAAAATGGTTGGGAAACCTGTGGAATCGGATTAGGGTTTCTGCAGGGTTTGAGGCCGAAGAACTTGGCGTCAACATCGTTTGTCGCCAAGCTCATCAGCCAGAATGTAAACGGCCAGATCCCCTGCCGTTGACTTCTTGTAAGCGGCAATCGATATTGCCGCCTACTGGTTATAAACAGGAATGACTAATTATGGTATTTTATCGATAATGCATGTGCATAGGCACCTGAGGTGCACTGAGTGCACAGAGTTTTCGTGTTTAGCATACAAGGTATGCAATTAGTTACCTACTTTCGTGGCTGCGCGTTATTTACGCGAGTCCAGTTGGGTTCACATGTAGTGGATCGGTGTTACTTGTGGTTTACGTGAGGTTTCACGTGGTTTGTGTGTAACGTGCACGTGGTTCTGTGTACGTGGTGAGTAGTACGACACCTACCGTGATTACCTCTCCAGTTGGGTGCCCCAGGTTCTTTGTGAGCCAGGCTGTTAGCTCGGGGCTTTGTCCCGGTACTTGTGTTGTACTATCGAGGTCTGTGTCGTCTGACCTGGACACCCTCACTCCTGTGTTTGAGTTGTACGTTTGGCTGATGGAAAGACGACAGTGGGACAGTGACACTTATGTTTATTTTTAGTCACTTATAACGCGCTCGTAGTTGGGGGTACGGACACCAGTAGTCGACACTGGTCCCCAGCTAGTCCTTTTCCAGTGCCTCACTCTAGAGAGCCCGGGCCAGGGTCTCCTGAGGTGTCAGGCATGGGCTTGTGACCGTGTGGTCCGAAGGTGGTGGTGTTTAGTTGGTCTCCACAGTTGCTTGACTTTTCACGTGGAGCGGCAGCTGGACCTTTCGTCCGTGGCTGCGAGACTGAGAGGTAGACATGTGTTAGCTTGTCCGAGTCAGTTACTGGTGTCGCGAACCAGTTCACGTGGCTCGTGTTTGGCAGACTCTACTTTAGCTTGTACACCTATACTGGTTTGCCGTTTATTTATTAAAGATGTTTCTCGTAATCGACAGACGGTGAGTACTTTTACAGCTTTAATATCCTGCTTAGCTGTTCTATAAATTGTTGATATTGTTTATAGCTTTGTACATGTGGTTTTTGGTTTGCTCGGTTTTGGGGGAGTTCCCTACTGAGCCAGTGACTAGTGAGGCTCACCCCTACCCCCAGAGGTGAGAGAGAAGAGGACATTTCTCGACTGACGTCCAATTCAGGGCCGCGCCGTAGCGGTGCAGGGTCGGAACCTCCAGCTGTGTAGTGGTAGCTCCAGCAGTGTAGTGTAGTTAGTTGTTTACTTTCTTCAGTTATACCTCGGGGTATGCCCCAGGCTCTTGTACTTCTTTTCAGTTTTGTGGAAATATGGCTATGTAACTTGTGATATATGTATAAATTGTGGTGTGTTCCTTTGTGTTTACACGGACTATGGTTTGGTATCCCTTGCGAGGCTTCGGCCTGTTCGCGGGAGGCGGACTCGGATCAAGTACGTTATCAGTTAACGGGCTTGGCCGAGGCGTTCCGTCACATACACTCTCTCTCTTTTGGTGCCATCTCCGCTAGTGGTGGATGAGCATCGCGCTTTCCCCTTATCGACCACGATAAGGGGAAATGCTGCCGAATTTTCCCCGCGAGGGGTGAGTTGGCGCAAAACCCTTAAATGAGGTCACTAGCTTCCAATTGAGTCGGCAACGTTGCAAACGAGCACCGATTCAATGATGTCTATCACTTAAGTGGGGTTGCGCCGATTCGGGTTTCATTGTCTGCCGCGCCGAATCAAGGCTGTCCCTGAGCTGCGCCGTATCGAGTGTGCCCCGGTTGCCAAGTGACTACTAAGCGGTCAAGCTGCGCCGAATTGTGAACAAAACCTCCATTTTAAATGTTTCAAAAAGAACCAAGTGGAAAATTGAAAGATTTTCCATGATAAAAGAACAAGGGGTTAATTTAATCACCATATGTTTTAAATGCCTCAAAAAGAAGCAAAAGATCAAATTGAACCTTTTTCAAGCAACAAACAACAAAAGGTCACCTCATTAATTCCAAAGAAATAAAAGATCACCTCATGTTCACATGATAAGAGACTCAAATCAAAATTGTTTTCAACAAAAGACCAAATCGAACTTCTTTTCCTAAATAACATAAGATCATCCATGTTTTACAAACGAGCAAAAGACAAAATTGACCCTTTTTAAGGACAAAAGATCACCTCTTGTTTTGCAACAAGATGAGAGACTCAAATTGAAATTGTTTTCAATAAAAGACTCAAATTGAAATTGTTTTCAATAAAAAGACCAAATTGGCATTGTTTCCAACGAATGATCAAATAGACCCCTTTTCTTGACTTGTCTCTTTTAAATGGACCCAATGGATCAAATTGAAGTTTTTCGTGATAAAAGAAGTAAATGAGTTAATAGGCGAAGAGACCCGGTAGTTAGCTGAGCGAAAGATCAAGTGAGTCCGAATAGGCGTTCGTTTCGCTTAATGGCATCTCGGCTCAAATTTAAATTGTGTTTCGCACCTCTATCGGATGTCTCCGCTTCAGGTCATGAGGCTTTCTAATTCTGGCGATTAATCAAGGGTTTTCCCTCTCAAAGGGATGTAATTAACGTCGTTGCGTTTAGGCAACGACGAGATTTTGGTCCAGGACCCGAACACTCACTTTCAAACGGCGCGCACAATAGACCCAAAGCCCTCTGATTCTCGGAGGCAGAACATTTTATTGCCACCTTGGTGGCTGGCACGCCTGCGTTGCGCGAATTGCCGATTCATCTCACATCACTCTTGCTCAAGTGGTGTTCGACGAGATTTGGATTCGCAATACGCATGCATCCATGAGAAAAAGAGGAACATGATAAACATATTTTTTAAATATCTAAAATTTCCATTTCCACAGCGTGGCACGCTCGGTGGGACCAAGCTTCCCTTCATCTTTTCGCTAGAAATAGAAAGCCATGTGGCCTCATAGAATTGATGCTGATAATTACTTTGAATTGACTAACAGGTACTGACTGCAATGGCTGGAGTGCGCTTCGGACCGTTGGTCGTCCAAGACCATGCTAGGTATGGCTACCTGGCCGTGCCAACTCGGTTCGGGAGCTTCCCTCCAATGGTGGAGTTCCCAAATTTTCTCGGGGTCGCATTCGTCGACATTTTACACCCGGAGACCAAAAAGAAGGCCGAAGCTGGATCCGATCACCAGGACAAGGCCAAAGAGATCACAAAAGAGCTAAGCTGCCACGTTCATCATGTGGAGCGTGGCAACCACAATGAGAACAAAGGGAAAAGAACTAACAAATATCCTCAACAGGTAAGGGAGTCTGAGAACATTGTCACTCGTCGCGCATGAGTTTCTGACTCAGGAAAGAGTGTGCGGATTGGTGACCTAAGAATCCATCTGCAAGCCAAGAGAACCGAAGCTATACCAGAGCGGGTTACAACAACAGTACCCGTAAAGAATTCATTTCAAGCTATAGCGGGAAAAAGAGAAATGTCCAACACTTTCAAGGGCAAGCTTCCCCCAAAGCCGATTAAATTCAAGCAAGTGTGGAGGCCTAGAAAAGTGCAAGTGCATGTACAAGAGGAACCTGCACCGCAAGAGATAAAACCAAGAGAAGTGGCCGATGTGAAGGTCTCGGGCTACCAGGGACCGCCACGTGGCTTCAAAGCCAAAATGCACCAAGCGGGGGCATGTGCTTATGCCCGTTTCCATGATAAGAAGATGGAGCTGCGACAGTCTGCTCACATCCCGGTTATTCGAGAGAACCAGTTGGCGCTTGTTGTCTTGGCCACGCGCCACCACCAAGAGAAAGCACGCAGGCCACATGAACAAATCCTTGGCCTTGCATTTTCTCCTCTGCAGCGAACAAGACCGCTGAGAGCTGTGGACACCTCACAAGCCAAAGTTGAAAGCAGCTTGGGTGAGGATGAAGTGCCTTGTGAACATGTTCACATTCGGCCTAAAAAGATCAAGACAAGGATATCTACCTTCGAGAGATTGACCTTCCCGCATGAAGCATCGCGGAGGGTTAGAAGAGACCACAATGGTTCATGGCAAGTCTTTGCATGCCACATGGCAGGCATAGGAAGCCGTTATGGAGCTTTTCCAACTGATG
This sequence comes from Colocasia esculenta, assembly GCA_014218235.1. NCBI lineage: Eukaryota > Viridiplantae > Streptophyta > Magnoliopsida > Alismatales > Araceae > Colocasia > Colocasia esculenta. Next base: position 15,978 of record JACBKR010000767.1, read on the forward strand.
ATGAAGAGCTAGCGGAATTGGCTGAGAGGCCAGGCGCCGTTACAAGAAGAAGAGCAGCTGCGGCAGCTTTAACAGCCACATATGGAGGAGCTAGCACCTCCACAACCCAAATGACAACAATTATTGCCGATGCAATTACCACCCAAGGCAGTGGGGGCAACAATGAAATTCCCCCGCCACCAGAAATGACTCCTGGGGGCACAATGCGAGAGATTCCTCTTGCTGTACCCCTAGATCCAGCTATCCTGGAGCTGCTGCAACAATACCAGGCTGAAATTGAAGAACTCAAAAGGCAGATTAAAGGCAAAGAGACTGAGGGACATGTACCCCAAGAAGCTGAGGGCTCAGGGGAGACTCCTAAAGGGACCTCAGAGTCAGTCGAGGCCTCAGCTCAGCGCACTGTCGTGCGACCAGTAAATGAACAACCACAACAGACGTCTTTGCCTGTGGCTCGGCAACCGCGTCTACAGACTCAATACCAACTTCTGCAGCCACAGTTCTTCCAACAACAGCAGCAGCCATATCAGTTGCTGCAAGGCTATCCCGTGCAGCAGCAGTCATTGTCTGCTCATGCTCATGAGCAGCAACTTGAAAACCAAGAGCCGCCCCTGGTGCCGCCGGTGGCTATCATCAACACTCTAAACAATAAGCCGACCCATCTCCATCCAGATCTTGCAGATCCAACACTAATATGTGGCTTGATGGAGTTGGCAGAAAAGGGCAACAACTCTGCTACTTTACCTAATGCTCACCAGACTCCATACTCTCCCCGTCATGATACGCATTGCGTTGATGCGATGGGAATCTTGACTCTTGATGTGCCATGCTGGTCAAAATCTCCTGGGTCCTCATCGATGGGGTATACATGTTCAGATTCCCCCACCATATCTAAGATAGACCAACCAGATAAGTGGTCGATGTCTAAAACAGACCCCTATGTGGTTGAGGAGGAAGTCTCAATAGAAAAATTCTTTGCCATTTCCCAAGAGCATGATGAATCAGCTCATAATTATATTCAAAGGTGGAGGAACCTTACTAGAGGGTACAAGCAGCCACCATGTGAAGAAGAGGTTGTCTGCATGTGCAAGGACAACCTGCGGGAGGAAATCTTTGAAAGAACAGTCGGAATTGATATCAAAACCTTCAGCCGACTGAGCAACGTTGCATCTGATATCGAGGCATTCCTCGCCAAGTATTCTTCTGCCGATGAGGCAAACCAGGAGAAAAGACAGTCCAAGGGTTTAACAACTGCTAAAGGGGTGGCCAGCTCCCCACCTGCCAAGTTGTCAAAGCCAAGAAAGCAAATTCTGCTACGAGTGAAACTGCAAAAGGCTTATTCCTTCCCAAGGAACAAAACAAGGGTCCTCTTTGAGTTAGCCTGCGAACACAATAAGCTTGTCTTGCCAAGTCCTAAAAGGCCAGAGGACTCCAAGAGGAGAGGTGATCCGCTCTTTTGCCTTTATCATCAAGTGGTGGGCCATGCCATAGAAGATTGCTATGTGTTCAAAGATGTGGCCCAAGCATTGATCAATAAAGGAGAGCTACAAATGGGCGAGTATAAGGTGGATCCGCCACGTCCACATGAAGCTCCAGCCCGATGAGAAGCTCAGCAAAAAGGGGTAAATGTAATTTCTCTATATCAGCAGCTACCTCAGAAGATGCTAGAGGATAGGTCTGAAAGGATGCAGACACCCAGGGGTGAGGTAGACTGCAAAGAAGCCAAAAGAACAGACAAAGCTCTGCAAATATACACTTGTTATATGACCGTAGTGGATGGTCAACCCAGGGATATGCCCCTTGAGCAAGATGAATTGCCAAGGCTCAATGAAGGGCCGAATCCTCCTGTCAGGAGGGAAGAAGCCAAGGGCAAAGCCCCAACAGTCTTAGTGGCCCAAGAAGAGGCTGTAGATATAATAGCAGCTGATGATATCAGCAATCTGCCACCTACCGCTCTGGGAGGAGCTCCAATTGAAGTGATATCTGATGTCCTGGCACTCATACATATGATCATGCTGTGGCAGCATTGATACAAAGATACCAACATGAGATTGAAAGGTTGAAAAGACAAATTGAAGAAAGGGACGCCCAGGCTCTTGCACCAAGAGAAGCAGGGGGCATAGTGGGGGCACCACAAGTCGACACCAACCTGCCCCACACCCTATTACAACCAACAATGCCCCAGTCGGTATCAGGCCTTACTGGGGGCACCTCAAGCCCAACAGCTCCAGAGCAGCCCATAGCCTGCCAAGCAGCACATCAAGGGCCCGCCACCATGGCTCAAATGCAGTCGGCTCCTCCTCATCCAGACATGGTCCGGACACCGATTATGAATAGACAAATGTTGGAACAGATCATAGAAACAAAACTATTTGGAATGGACAGGTCTGATCAAGCCCTATTTTAGCTGTACCAGGTACCATATCCTGTGTACCATGCTACAAAGAGATTACCTCCTGGCATCAGCAAGCCACCCAAGTTTTAAAAGTTCAATGGGCAAGGATCGCCAAAAGAACATGTTGCACATTATGTCAACGTAATGGGAGACCTGGCCACAGATGAGTCATATTTGCTCAAATTCTTCGGGTCTTCCCTGACTGGGCTGGCTTTCGAATGGTATTCGAATTTACCAGTCGGGTCTATTATAGACTGGCCAGATATGCAAAGGAAGTTCATAGAAAGATTCTATGTTGCTGAAAGAGAAATCACACTGGCCGAGTTATATGCAACCAGGCAACAAGATAATGAATCGGCTCTTGACTATGTTAAAAGGTGGAGGGATCTCAGCATGAGATGCAGACGACCACTACATCCAGAGGATGCCGTCCAAATTTGCAAGCAAAACTTAGGCAGGCATGTCCTAGAAAAGATAATCGGCATTGAGATCAAGTCCTTCGATCGAATAAATAAAGTTGTGGCCGAGATCGAACAATTCCTTTCCAAATATCCTCCTGTCTATGCGTCAAGTTAGGAAAACAGATTGCTTGGGAAAATGCCAGCACCTGCAGATGCTCATACTGTGAACTTCAAAGCCTTTACACGACAGAGGAGTGAAGATGGCTCTCCTATTGTCGAACAGACGAAGCGAAATAAAAGGGGTTCGTTGCAAGAGAAGATGCAAAAGCCATACTCCTTTCCAAGAGATAAGACGCAGACCCTCTTTGAATGGGCGCGTCAGCATAACAAAATCGTCCAACCCGAGCCTAGAATGACAGAGGACATCAAGAAAAAGGACGATCCCCGATTCTGCTTATATCATCAACTGCCGGGGCATGTTACAGAGGACTGCTATGTCCTCAAAGACAAAATTGAAGCATTGATAAGAAAAGAAGAGCTACAAGTGGGCGAGTACAAAGTGGACCCGCCGCGCCTTCATGGGGCTCCAACGCAATAGAAAAAAAGCATACTGCAGCTTGCGCTGGCCAACATGGGGTGTAGATGCAAGCTAGAAAAAGTATAAGCGAATCAAGATGCTCGATGCACAGATGAAGCTCATCCCCCCCGGGGGAACTTCAAGATCTTCAGCCAGCAAATAGATAAGAGCCAGCTCGTAAAGATTGAATGATTCTGGGGGCAGATGCAGATCAAATGTGTAATGTCCATTCATGTAAATACTCATTCAAAAAGAAGAAAAAAAAAAGAGAAAAGAAAAAAAAGCAGCTTGCTGAGGTGGTCACACCGACCACCCAGCATGAGACCCGATCATCGAGGCGGTCTCAATTGGCTCTTTTAGGGCCATCTGAGGTAATATTGTCGATGACAAGCAGCAAAAAATAAAGAGGCCAGCCATACCGCTAGTCGGACTATGGTTCTGAGATAAATAATACCTCAACAAAATTACACATTTTCTGCAAGGCGATGATATGAGCCCGCATGATCATGTCGCACCGGGTTTTCACCGCTTATGTCCATATTCATACATGGGTTTTCTTACCGGATTTTGAGTGCATGTTCTTTTTTCGAATCCCTAATAAAGTTGACAAAGGATTTATCCTTATTCCGATGTCATCCAAAAAAAAAACTAGCAAACTGTCAATCATATATTTTTTTAAAAAAAACCCATACTTCAAAATTGGCAAGCATGTCATTCATGATTTCAAAAGAACTCATATTTTAAAAGAGTGGCGTATCGCCAATCATATTTTTAAAAGATTCATATTTCAAAATTTGCAAGCATGCCATTCATGATTTCAAAAGAACTCATATTTTTAAAAAAGTGGCGTATCGTCAATCATATTTTTAAAAGATTCATATTTCAAAATTGGCAAGCATACTATTCATGATTTCAAAAGAATTCATATTTTAAAAAAGTGGCGTATCGCCAATCATATTTTTAAAAGATTCATATTTCAAAATTGGCAAGCATGCCATTCATGATTTCAAAAGAGCTCATATTTAAAAAAAAAGTGGCGTATCGGCAATCATATTTTTAAAAGATTCATATTTCAAAATTGGCAAGCATGCCATTCATGATTTCAAAAGAACTCATATTTTAAAAAAAGTGGCGTATCGCCAATCATATTTTTAAAAGATTCATATTTCAAAATTGGCAAGCATGTCATTCATGATTTCAAAAGAACTCATTTTTTAAAAAAAAAAAAAAGTGGCGTATCGTCAATCATGTTTTCAAAAGTCATATTTTAAAATCGGCAAGCTTGCCATTCATGATTTCAAAAGAACTCATATTTTAAAAAGTGGCGTCTCGCCAATCATGTTTTCAAAAAATCATATTTCAAAAGACATATTTCAAAACTGGCAATTTGTCAATCATGTTTCAAAAGACATATTTCAAAAGCGGCAATTTACCAATCATGTTGCAAAAGACATATTTTAAAATTGACAATTTGCCAATCATGTTTCAAAAGACATATTTTAAATTGGCAATTTGCCAATCATGTTTCAAAAGACATATTTCAAAAGCGGCAATTTACCCATCATGTTTCAAAAGAACTCATATTTCAAAAGTGACAATTTGTCAATCATATTTCAAAAGACATATTTCAAAATTGGCAATTTGTCAATCATATTTCAAAAGACATATTTTAAAATTGACAATTTGCCAATCATGTTTCAAAAGACATATTTTAAAACTGGCAATTTGTCTATCATGTTTCAAAAGACATATTTCAAAAGCGGCAATTTACCAATCATATTTCAAAAAACATATTTCAAAAGTGGCGATTTGCCAATCATATTTCAAAAGACATATTTTAAAATTGGTGATTTGCCAATCATATTTCAAAAGACTTATTTCAAAAGTGGCAATTTGCCAATCATATTTCAAAAGACATATTTCAAAAGTGGCAATTTGCTAATCATATTTCAAAAGACATATTTCAAAACTGACAATTTGCCAATCATATTTCAAAATTCATATTAAAAAAAAATGACAATTTGCCGGTCAAATTACAAAATCGACGTTTTCAAAGTAGCGATGCGTCAATCATATTTGAAAATTCATGTTTCAAAACTTAAAATCATGTTTTTCAAAACGGGATCTTAGCGCCCACATGTTTAATAAAAAGATCGGACTTGCACGTCCTCACAATTTCAAAAGCGGGCCTCTTCACCCTCATGTTTTCAAACTAGGACCTTAGCGACCACATATTTAATAAAAAGATCGGACTTGCATGTCCTCACAATTTCAAAAGCGGGCTTCTTCACCCTCATGTTTTCAAACTAGGACCTTAGCGCCCACATGTTTAATAAAAAGATCGGATTTGCACGTCCTCACAATTTCAAAAGCGGGCTTCTTCGCCCTCATGTTTTCAAACTGGGACCTTAGCGCCCACATGTTTAATAAATGATCGAGGCCCGTACACCCTCATAAATTTCAAAATTGAGCTTCCACGCCCTCATGATTTTAAAATCGGGTCTCTGTGCCCAATGTTTCCAAAACTGACTAAAAAGACATTTAAAGCAAAAGAACTTTAAAATCAAATTAATCTCAAAGAGATGCAACTGCGGGATAAGTTCCGTAGTCCATTCTCAGTTTGTAGAACATTTCTCACATCTGGGGTCTCCAGGGATTCAAAATTAAATTAATCTCAAAGGAGCAGCAACTACGGGATGAGTGCCATAGTCCATCCTTAATTTGTGGAACGTTTTCTACATCTGGGGTCTCCATGGATAAAAGACAAATTAATCTCAAAGGAGCTGCAACTGCGGGATAAGTTCCGTAGTCCATCCTCAATTTGTAGAACGTTTTCCACATCTGGGGTCTCTAGGGATAAAAGATAAATTGATCTCAAAGGAGCAGCAACTGCGAGACAAATATCGCAGTCCATTCTCAGTTGTGGGATATTTCCCACATCTGGGATCTCCAAAGATATAAATCAAAATTGACCTCCTATAAACAGACACTGCGGGACAAGTACCGTAATACAGCCCCCTTTTATGGAATGTTTACCACATTTAAGGTCTCTAAAAGACATACATTAAAAAATGAAAAGGAAAAAAAGAGACAAAATAAATAGAAAATAATAAAATGATCAATGGAAAAATGAAATGATTAAAAAGAGAGGATGGAATGAAATTTCGTTCAAAAAAAATAGAAGAAAGAAAAGAGAAAATAAAAAATAAAAAAAGAAGGAAAGAAGAAAAGAAAAGAGAAAAAAAGAAAATAGAAAAAATGAACAGAACAAAAGAAATCCACAAAAAGAAAATAGAACATTTGATTTAAGAAATCGAGTCTCTCTACCCACGTGTTGGGCTCCCATACTCGAATTCTTAATCAAGCTACAAGGAGCTGCAACTGCGGGATAAATACCGTAGTCCAGCCTCAGATCGTGAAATGTTGTCTGGTCTGGGGTCTCCAAAGATATAAAAAGAATCCACCCTTAAGGAGCTGCAACTACGGGATAAATACGGTAGTCCAGCTTCAGTTCGTGGGATCAATACCGCATCTGAGGTCTCCGAGGATATAAGAATCCACCCTTAAGGAGCTGCAACTACGGGATGAATACCATAGTCCAGCCTCAGCTCGTGGGATTAGTTCCGCGTCTGAGGTCTCCAAGGGTATAAACATCTATCTTCGAGGAGCTGCAACTATAAGAAAAGTATTGTAGTTCGATCTCAGCCCGTGGGATAATTGCCACGTGAGACCTCGAAGGATCTAAGAGTTAAAATCGAATAGCCACGTTCAATGTTTATATAACCTTTTTTTTTTGCAGGAATCGTATATCATCACATCCCTTTTTTTGCCGCGGTTGGGTGGATTTAACATTGAGCTTTGTCATTCCATGCCCAAGATCCCCCAAGTCAATATGATGGAGCCACCTTCACATTGCTCGATGGTTCGAGATGGCGTCATTATGCTTCAACATCAGGAGGGTTCAACAACTCATGGAGCTAAATTCGACATTGCCTTGAAGACATACACCTTCTAGTCTTTCATGTCCAAGAACTCTAAGGGTACACTATTGAATGTATGCTCGCAGGGCATATCCTGCGATATTTCTGTATACGAAAAAATGAGACGGTAAAAAAAAAATGATGAACAAAAGGGTTAAAAATAGAGATGCCCGTCGGACCTACTCGGATTCCACTGCCGAGTAGGGGTAAAAAGGACAAGAAAAACCCGGCCACGGTGAAAACCGAAAGGGCGTCGTGGGCAAAAATGGGAACCCTGCTACGTGAAAACCGAAAGGGCGCGTAGGCAAAAGCAAGAAGGGGCTGACTCTGGTGAAACCCGAAAGGGCGCTTGGGTCAGTAATGTGATAAAAAAAATGAAAATGAATGAAGTCAAAAATGTCAAAATGGCAAGAAGGGGGAGTTTCATCCCTGCTCTTTCAAGAAATCCCATTTTGCTATACATCTCTGAATCCAGCTATGCACTCTCTGGTCAAAATGAAACCTCAAAACTTAGACAAGCTGTCTCTTGCCATCTATGCCTCACTCATATATACACTTGCTCTCGCCAAGTAGGACCATAGGTTAGATAGCCTCTGGCTTTTCAAAATTCCAAATAAAGCTTAGCCTTGACTTCTTGTCTTGACTAACCAATAGATGTTTACCTTTAGAACTCTTGTTGAAGTTAGCACATAGGTTTTCCTAGTTACCATTTTGTAATCAACCTAAATAACCTCACACCATCTACCAACATCATGGTATGATTGGTGGTCGAGTTATATTCCACTCATGAATCTCTCTTATATGTATATGTATATATAAAAAAAGTAAAAAAAAAGAGGCTTAAAATAGAGGTGCCTCGCTGGACTTGTCTAGGTTTCCCCGGACAAGGGTAAAAAGAGCTAGTACCCGGTCATGGTGAAAACTCGAAAGGGCGCCATGGGCAAAATTGGGTACCCCGCTACGTGAAAAATCCGAAAGGGCGCGTAGGCAAAAGCAAGAGGGGGTCGGATTTGGTGAAAACCCGAAAGGGTGCTCAATTCGATAATGCAAAAATAAAAAAATACATGCCAGAGACAAGCAGACTTCAAGTCTCTGGAAAGGAAATCCTGACAGAAGTGGTACTCGACAATCAAAGCTTATTTTTACGTCAGTGCCAGTCAAAGCTCGCCTTCATGCCAGTGCCATCCGAAGCTCGCCTTCGTGCCGTTGCCAGTCAAAGCTCGCCTTCATGCCAGCGCCATCCGGAGCTCGCCTCCAAGCCATTTCCATTCGGATCTCACCTTCATGCCAGTTGAAGTTTATCTTCATGACAATTAAAGCTCATCTTCATGTCAGTGCTAGCCAAGGCTCCTCTTCATATTCATGCAAGCCAAAGCTCATCCTCGTGCTAGTCAAAATTTGTCTCCATTTCAATCAGATTTTTATCTCATATGGGACAAAGTGAAACTTCTTTATGCGAAGTGGATTCTAGAAAATTTCAAGTCTCTGGAGGGAAATTTTTGACAGAGTTGGCCGACAATCAGAGAAGCATGTGTCAATAGATGATGCCTCCTAATAGTTTTCAAACTTTTGGGTGGAGAATGCTGAAGAAATCTGTCGATACCCAGACACGACAAAGTCAAAAGAGGAAGACAAGAGCATGTTAATCCAGCTATGAGCAAAGCGGCATTGAGGGATGGGCTACAGAATCTCCAACGTGGCAATTTGGTCATCACAGTCAGCAACGACGATGTGGAAGCTGTCAACATCTCCCTATTAAGACCTCAACGCTACTGCATGCTCAGATTGTTGCGCATTCAGAATGACCAGCCGGCAAGAGGGTTCAAAAGAAAGGAAGCAGTAGCGTCACTTACTGGGTCTAGAAAGAGCCGCCAAATCATATGGCAAACCAGCATGCCCCATTGGCTCATGCAATAGGGCAACACAATCCAATTGAAAATGGTTGGCCGACTCATGAAGGCTACAAGATCTTAAGCAGGCCGTCAATTTGATGGTCTTTATTACCCCATCGGTCTGTTAATCAACTCGCGAGCCCTTGCTGACTAGCGAAGGCCATGCATGAATCGGCACGAGCTGTGCCAAACTGCCGCCATTCGCTGATCAATAGCCTCTGCCGAATCGTGCTACCTGCGCCAGATCGACACCGTGCCGGATCAATGCGAGTAGCGGACCCCGCGCCGGATCGCACGAACTTTGTCAAATCGCGGTAAATTCAAAGATCACTAAGAGAGAAATAGAGATGGAATATCACCCCAATTGCCCATACGGAGCAACATGCAGCCGTCATCTGTGAATCATGTCAACCAAATAGGAGCAAGAGATCATAAACAGATCATTAGACCATCAACACGACAACAAGTCAAAGACCTGCCGATGTTAGCGTCAACAGTCAAAAGGCCGAAGTACACCCGCGGATGTCGCTTTGCGTGTCCTCTCGCACCACCCGCGAGTAGGGGGCATTTGTGGACACCCCAAATTTTCGCTCATGGGCCCCCAAACCGCCGGCCCATCATCCCACATGGTCGGCTCCTCCTCACCCAAATCCTTGGCGGGCTGAGCAAAAAGGGAACAAAAGCCCATTAAAAAGGACCCCAAAGGGCCATGAGGAAATGACCTTATCTCATCCTACAAAGAAGAGGTGAGGATAAGCTATTGTGACACCTCCCAAAGGGGAGTCCCATTTTTGGCAAAAAGGTGGTATGCCGCACTGCTGGGCCAGAGGCCTTGTTGGGGCAGGTTTTGCAAAGCTCTTTCTAGAAGGCTTTGGGAAAAGGCAAAGAGGAAGAGAGGGTTACGGGAGAAGAGGCTGGCTAATTTTTCTTCCTCTCCACCAAGCAACCAGCAGAAAAGAAGGCCAAGAGAGGGAGCTCCTGCGTTCTTCTCTTCCAAGGCAGCAAGGAGGAGTCCACCCGTGAGAAGCCTGCAAGAGAAAAAAAGAAGCAAAATAGAAGGGAAAAGGTGAGAAGAGGAAGAGGAGAAAGAGGGGGAGGGAGAGCCATTCTTCTACTCCATTTTTTTTTTTTTTTAGCTTTGTCTTGTCACATCAAAGGGAGAGGTAAAGGAAGAGGTGTCACGTGGGCTTCTCCTCCCTCCTTTGCTTCCATTGAAGCTTTGTACTTTGCCCATTTTTCCCAACAAGAGAACCCTTTTTTATATGTTTCTTCTCATCCCCCTTGATGTGATGCGTCATTCCCCTTTCATTTAATGCATGTTACATCCCCTTTTGCATCCAAGTTCCTTCAGGATTCTTCTCTTTTGCATGAGCAAGGGGCACCGAGATGGAAGAGGCCACTTATTATATGGTGTACCTCCTCATCCCAATAGGCCATATATGGGGTCTCTAATCCCCTCCATACCTCAATAAATAAGGTCTTGGGGGTATGGAGTTCTACCCCCCATGCAATGCATGTGCATCCCACCTCATTCCTCCCTCCAATAGGCTATGTTTGCCATCGTTTTGGGCCTGCAAAAGACCAGTTTCTTACTGTCAAAACCGCCCCTCAAAGGTCCCCATTGTGGTCAATGTATACCCATGGCAATGGTCAAGGGGATTGAGCAAATAATGTTCATATCCCCTTTTCTAAATGCCATTTCCAAAAGCCCCATATTGCAAAGAGCTCATCAAGCCTGGTTCGCCCCTCTCAATGGATTAACCCCCCCCCCCCCCCCCCCCCCCTTGCGGTTTTCAGCCATCCCTTGGTGTGCATTTCAAGCCAACACCAAATAGCCTTCCAAGAGCCCCATTTCGCTAATCAAGGGGACTGGGCAAATAATGCATAGATCTCTTTGTTTAGCCCACCAAGCAATGGGTTACAATACCACCTCAAACTCCAAGATCATCCCTGCCATGAGCAAGGGTGTTCTAGGAGAGGGGCGTTTGTTACCTCTTGCACAGGTAACCAGCTACGCCGATTCGCTAATCAAGGGGACTGGGCAAATAATGCCTAGATCTCTTTGTTTAGACCACCAAGCAATGGTTACAATACCACCTCAAACTCCAAGATCATCCCTGCCATGAGCAAGGGTGTTCTAGGAGAAGGGCGTTTGTTACCTCTTGCACAGGTAACCAGCTGCGCCGATTCGGCCTGGCACTGGTTTTGGCAGTCCTGTAGGAACAGAGCAGAGCTGCGCCGATTCTGCCTGACACTGGTTCTGGCAGTCCTGTAAGAACAGAGCAGAGCTGCGCCGATTCGACGCCCTGGTCATCATTGGATGAAGCCATATGAGCAATACCATTGCTTAGTGTGACGTCGGCCGATCAATGGTCAAATGACCCAACATGAGACCCATCCACACCCTCGGGTTGGACAACTCAATGTCCATGCTCGGACGGGTGGGTTTACTTGTCACTCATCCGTCCCGTGGGTTGTTTGGTCATGACTTGCTCGAATCTCCGTAGGCATGCCTGGGAGATCGGGGTCATGCGCCATTAGAGTTACGTCGTTCTACGATGTACACTCTCTCTCTTTTGGTGCCATCTCCGCTAGTGGTGGATGAGCATCGCGCTTTCCCCTTAGAAGAGGGGTGAGTTGGCGCAAAACCCTTAAAAGAGGTCACTAGCTTCCAATTGAGTCAGCAACGTTGCAAACGAGCACCGATTCAATGATGTCTATCACTTCAGTGGGGTTGCGCCGATTCGGTTTTCATTGTCTGCCGCGCCGAATCAAGGTTGTCCCTGAACTGCGCTGTATCGAGTGTGCCTCGATTGCCAAGTGACTACTAAGCGGTCAAGCTACGCCGAATCGTGAACAAAACCTCCATTTTAAATGTTTCAAAAAGAACCAAGTGGCAAATTGAAAGCTTTTCCATGATAAAAGAAACAAGAGGTTAATTTAATCACCATATGTTTTAAATGCCTCAAAAAGATGCAAAAGATCAAATTGAATCTTTTTCAAGCAACAAACAACAAAAGGCCACCTCATTATTTCCAAAAGAAATAAAAGATCACCTCATGTTTTACCACATGATAAGAGACTCAAATCAAAATTGTTTTCAACAAAAGACCAAATCAAACTTCTTTTCCTAAATAACATAAGATCATCCCATGTTTTACAAACGAGCAAAAGACAAAATTGACCATTTTTAAGGACAAAAGATCACCACTTGTTTTGCAACAAGATGAGAGACTCAAATTGAAATTGTTTTCAATAAAAGACTCAAATTGAAATTGTTTTCAATAAAAGACTCAAATTGAAATTATTTTCAATAAAAAGACCAAATTGGCATTGTTTCCAACGAATGATCAAATAGACCCCTTTTCTTGACTTGTCTCTTTTAAATGGACCCAATGGATCAAATTGAAGTTTTTCGTGATAAAAGAAGTAAATGAGTCAATAGGCGAAGAGACCCGATAGTTAGCTGAGCGAAAGATCAAGTGAGTCCGAATAGGCGTTCGTTTCGCTTAATGGCATCTTGGCTCAAATTTAAATTGTGTTTCGCACCTCTATCGGATGTCTCCGCTTCAGGTCATGAGGCTTTAAATTGTAATTAACGTCGTTGCGTTTAGGCAACGACGAGATTTTGGTCCAGGACCCGAACACTCACTTTCGTTTGACAAAGTCAAACGGCGCGCACAATAGACCCAAAGCCCTCCGATTCTCGGAGGCAGAACATTTTATTGCCACCTTGGTGGCTGGCACGCCCGCGCTGCGTGAATTGCCGATTCATCTCACGTCACTCTTGCTGAAGTGGCGTTCGACGGGATTTGGATTCGCAATACGCATGCATCCATGAGAAAAAGAGGAACATGATAAACAGATTTTTTAAATATTTAAATTTTCCATTTCCACAGAGAACGTTATAATGCCCTGGGGTTTTAGGGCCGAGCCCCCCGAGCTTGAGCCGACGGCCGACGCGTACGCCTTCCTCTTTCTTCTGCTATCTCCTCCCCCTGCCGAGCCCCCGGCCAAGACGAGGACCGCTCCTTTGCCGCCGCGAGTTCCACGCTCCTCCTCTGGGGTTTGCTCCTTTGCTCGCCCGTCGATTATGTCTCTCCTGATGATACCGCACCGCAGCATGTCCACGATCTCCATCTTGAGGCTCCGGCACTGGTCGGTGGTGTTCCCGTAGCCCTTGTGATACTCACAGTATTGGTCCGCTCTGCGCCCTAGTGGAGGCCTTGGCAGCTGCTCGAGCCAACGGAACTCGGGCAGTCTTTTTATGATATGCAAGATCTCGGATGGGAGTCTGTTGAAGTTGGGGAGATCTCGAGTACGCCTATACTCGTCATATAGGCGGCTTGAGCCTGACCGCCTATCTCCACAAGATGCGGGCTCGTCCCTCCGAGGCTTCTTTAGCTCTGGTGCTTTGCTCGATGATCCCAGCTCAGATGGGTCCCCCAGCTTGCCAGTTGCTCCAAGGGTGGACTCCAGTCTCGCGTACTTCTGCATGTGGGAGAGTAGGTCGGAGAGACTCACAGGTGGCTTTTTGGCGATGGACGCGACGAACGGCGTGTTGGTGCAGACTCTCGTCAGGATGTTGACGGACGTCGGCAAGTCGAGGTCGATCACCTTCATAGCCTCTAACTGGAATCTTTTGGCATAATCGCGGAAGAGCTCGCCATTCCTTTGAGCGACGTGCCACAGGTCGTCGGTGCACATGGAATGTTGCACCGTGTTGTAGAAATGGTCCAAGAACTGCTGTGCGAAGTCATGAAAGCTCGTCACTGACCGCACTGGCAAAGTCTTGAACCACTGCAGCGCTGCGTTGTCGAGGGTTGACATGAAGGCTCGACACTTCAGCGTGTCGGAGAGGTTCACCATCTCGACCTGTCCTTGGAAATTATCAAGATGGTGGACAGGGTTAGTAGTCCCATTGTATCGCCGGAATTTTGGGAGTTGTAGCTTCATGGGCACTTGTTCCGAGGTATTCTCCTTGACAAACGGTGAAGTGGAAAGTAGCGTCGACACCGAAGGAACCCGAGTCCCCCGTTGGAGAGCCTCAATCTTCCTATTCATCTCCTGGAGGTCGTTCCTCCTCCGAGGCTCCACCGACAGCACGTTCGTTGCTTCTGGCATTGATTCGGCCTAGTAATGGTCGATCTCTGTCATCTTGGGAGCCCCGTGGTCCGTAGCTATGGTGGGGGCTGTCGAGGGTGCCACAGGGACTTGAGGAGCCGGTGCGGACGCTACTGGGGCTGCCGTTTGGATGTCGACATGGCTTGCCGACACCGTTGGCGGGGCGGCGCGATCATCTGCTGCTTCTGCGTCGCCGAGACCCGGATTCGGGACGCCCAGGCGCCCTGCCGCTCGTCCTGGGCCGCCATGGCCTGCTGCTTCTGCTCCAATCGGACCAACACCTCGTGGAGTCCCGCAACCAATGCCTCGACACGATTAAGGCAAGTAGAGGTGCTTGACCCTTGCTCCCCGGTGCCAGAGCCTCCGCCAGCTATCTCCACAACGCCGGTTGAAGGAGCAATCTCCTCCTCGGATGAGCGTGCCACGATCTTTCTCTTGGGTGCCATGAGAGCAAGCTTTTCGTTCAGAGTTTCCCACAGACGACGTTAAAAAATGTTACTGTCAGAGCAACGAGGTCGTCCTAAGCTGACTGGCCCCCAAGGAAAGATGATCCAGCACGTGTCCGCCACCCGGGCTCACTCCTGCAAACCCTCTAGAGGTCGAAGTAACAGAGTTTCTGGACTCAAAATTGCTTACCTTTCGCGTGGAGGATGTCTCCTCCTTTTATAGTGGTTCCGTCAGCATGGTTATGGTAAGTGGGTCGAAGACGTGCTCCGAGATTAGCCCGAGATTCTAGCTGACTGAATTAGTGGGCGTTAATTGCGGATGGCTTGCGGTCGTGACCCTCGGGATGTCTTGCCACTAATGGGCCTTTCCATAATCATCATGCTGGAGCGGTTAATAGATGTGGTCCGTGATCTTCGGACTTTTCTGTAAATAGATCTTCCCGCGAAGCTAGGTTGCTCGAGCTCTGATAAATAGAGCCTGGGGCGGCGCGTCCTCGGAAAGGACTGAAGCGGGACTTGGCCTGCCTAACAGCTTGACGTGCCAAGAAATTTGATCTTACGAATCCGTTATATTCCTCGGAGGATGTCACTTGGCCGAGGACGCCTTTTGGGCCGAGCCCCCGAGTATCAGTGCGGTGCCGACTTACCTCCGCTCTAGGCAATTCGGACCACTCGACTTGGTTCCAAGTTCGGCGGGATGAACACTAGATGTACCTTCTTCCCGCGCGCGAAAAGGAGAGAAGAATGTGACAACGTATGTATATTAATTAGTACTCGATCTTATATATATATATATATATATATATATATATATATATATATATATATATATATATATATATATATCTGACCCACTACTCGTCAGTGCTTATCCTAGGCCATTTTTAGACTAGTTGATGAGTACATGTTATTTAAGCTCATATTTGATCCCCGACAGGAGGCCTTTCCCTTCAACTAGAGCATTATAATTAGATCTTGGGATCTCGTATTTCTCTAGCCAAAATGAAAAGGTTGTCCGGAAAGCCACACACTAACTAACTGCTACACCAAACGTTTTTTTTTTTTATATTTTTGATGGTGAACGTAGACGTTCTTAATTGCGTATCCAAACATCTCACAATCAGGACAAGAATTCTCTCGGGGAAAAAGATGGCTTAACCACGTGACGTCATCACCGTGTTTACTAGATAATGTTATTCTTTATCTACGATCGCACGACGCAATACGGTACTCTTCAGGAGGCTCGATCGCCACATCACACAGCAACAGCAGTAGTAGTTTTTTCAGTTTTAGTTTTAGTTTTTTTTCCTCCGGTTTTGGACGGAGCAGTAGTAGGAGCATCAATCCGTCAGTCTCTACTTATCAACTCATAAAGTATGTTACTATAGTCTAGATGTATGTATAGTATATTCCTTCTTGGTGGGCGAGTCCACTCCCGTAGGGGATCTTGCCTGCTGGGGCTCGGGAGCGCCAGGGTTGTTGATTTGGCCGGGCAACAGATGGTTTCTTCCAGGGGAGGGTGTATATGCCCCCCATCGTCATCATCGTACGAACAACGTGGCCAAAACCAGGCTCGGTGGTGTCTCTCACATCTCGACCGACCAGCCCGCGCCATCCGCCGGAGCCGGTGCGACCTTCTTCATCACCTACCCTTAGTTTTGACACTCCCATGCGTACAACATGGTATGCTCGAGCACAATTATCTCATTACATTTGGTGAGTTGGCCGATCGATCGACTCAATAGAGTGGAGAACAATATTGAGGAGGTGATTTTCCGCTCAAAAGACACGTAGGCCCAAAAAAGTCTATTTCAGCTTTTTGATTGCATACTCACTTTTCACGTGTCTCCGAACATTTCAGAGAATTCTGAACACACCCCTATACTCGAATGTAGTTATTTTTGGGCTTTACCAACTATCCTTAGATATATCATGAACTCCACCAACTGAGTACCCCTCGAATATACATTTGTGGCCACGCTAACTATTTCTACTATGCTGTTGTTCGCATCCTCTGTAGGTGCATAACTCCCTATAATGAAAAGAGTGTGGAGTAACTCTCTACGATCTAGACGGTTTCAATATATCATGATCTTATCAACGTCTCTCCATCAAAATCTTAACAATATAATTGATTTTAATGGTTCGTTACAGTCTATTGACATATTAACTACCCAGACTTTGATCACAGAACTCGAAAACATCAAGTCAAATCCTTTACTAATTTAAGCATCAGAAAATTTTCTCCTGATTCTTTAAACCAAAACTCTTTGACGCTTCTTCCTTCGTTACAAACATTACATATATATTCATGGCCTCCGACTGAGTTCCCTCGATCTCCATCTGAAAATGTAGAAGAGAACGAGTCGTCTTCCACTATTTTTTAACCGCTTACAGATATAAAGGGAGAAAATGTCGAACTGGTACTGATGGATTTTTGACTCGCTCCAGGTTGTGGATTCACGGGTGGTCACTACTGCTGAGGGCTCGATCGCCCCGTGTCTTCCTGGCCTCTTCCTCCTCTGTTAGCTAGCATGTTTTGGAAAGGCTGAACGTGTGCACGATGACATATGGGGGGGTGGGCGGTTCCCCTTGGGGATCTCCAAGAGTCATCTGCGAGCAAGACAAGGGAAGATGGTTCCCATGCCTCCACAAGTTGATTTATCCGACCCCCCCATTAATTTCAACCTCGAATAATAGAGGGCGAAGTCTCGACGGCGACATGCATCTGTTTGGCTGGCCGACGGCGGCCCACCTCCTGGTTTTCTTGGGTCTAATAAGTAATAAAAACCTCCCGCTGCCATGGACATATCACACAGATAACAATAATAATGGATGAGAGAGAGAGAGAGAGAGAGAGAGCGCTCTAAAGGACATGAAACGTTGACGCAGGGCTGGCACAGACCACAATTATAATGATTGGCTTCTTCTATACTGTTCATATATTTCAGCGGGCCGCGAGGCACCGCCTGCGTGGCGGGCGGAATGCAGCGTCATATAGGATAGGGAGGGAGGAAGGATCATGTTTCCCAGCCGGTGTTCCTCACAATTAGGATAATGCTCAATAAACAAATTAATAACATCGTTATGCACGCACAGGTGGGGTTAGGGGGAGGGGGAGTTTAGAAGCTCATGGTGTCCAGAAAACAATTAACACACAGGTGGATGAGCTTATCCAATAAGGACCCGCGTGGGAATCCACCTCATTTGGGCCTACATCAAACATGCAATGTGGTCGGCTTGCTAGCTTAGAGTCTTAGACTGTAAAATAACTATGCAATGCTTGACTAGTTTTTCCCTTCCCCATATGACTTCTTAATATTTTTGTTCTAGTTAATACTGCTCGCCTCTGCAGACTCCGTAACAAGGTGTACAGCACGCGCGTCCGCGGGCCAAACACCCGACGACGAATCACCTGAAGCGGAAACTTTAGCTAGGCCTTTTGATATATACGGCAAAGACATGCATACATGGGGACGTCATGCATGAAGATTTCCCTCGATCACACGATTTTGCCGGCACTAGCTGCCGTATAAGCTAGGGCAGGCTAGCTTGCATTCCGGCCACGACTCCCGCATGCAGCAACCTCGGCGGAGCCGTGGCCTTTGGTTCAGATTAATGGAGATCAGATTAATTAGGTGATGGGCAGCATCAATCAACAAGTTGTGACTAGTGAACATTAATGCTTGGTGACATGACTTTGGGATATTTAACTCATGCAACCCATGGTGCCATGAAAGTTTGTGGTAACGAGCGTCACAGTGTGGAGTTTTCCATAGGCTCATTCACCCGTGAGTCCTATTCAGAGGGACCTAGCGGAGGGGGAGGGCCAGACCCAGGTCAGCTCCCGGCCATATCCGGCCGTGGGCCTGCGCTAGCTTGTGATGGAACGACGTCTTCCTGGGATCGATGCTTGCCGACTCTTCACGGAATGGTCGAGTGCAGGGAATCCGGCAAAGAATCTTGACTACCCTACTGGATGAAAGGGAAGCCTCAGAATGCACACTCAGAGCCATTTGACTGCATTCAGGCCCATGGCAGGCAGGTGTGAGTACACACACCCAGATAGGGATCCCCATCTGCTTTTAAATCAGAATAATTAAAACGGAGGACATTCGAAATAATCCCTCTAAAAGTGGTCGGATAGGGAAGGGGCCATGAATACTGTAGACTTGCTGGTTCCACTTGCCGGATGCTTTTGAAAGCCTTGGCCATATTGTTGAAAAAAAAAATAGAATCTTGGGTTGGTATTGTAGGGGTAGGGGCCGGTTGTAAAAGGATACAAAGATGTATAGTAACATGATTGGACTCGGAATAGAACCAACTGCATGCCATCTTCAATATTTAGAGTTGCTTCTGATAGATGGAATTGGATGCATGGCAACTGTGATCTTGTCACCCATTCTGTGTTTACAAAAAAAAAAAGGTATATATAGATCTTGTAACATGCAACTTATAACTCTGGCATTAATGACATATACATGTTGACCTTTTCCCTTGTAGTTTGTTGCTACTTTAATAAAACTTTAATCCATCAGTTTCGAACGTACGTATGCATATATTTGTATTGCGTTTTGGAGAACTTGCTGTCATAGACGGAATTTCGAATGTACGAGCATATATATATAGTTTCGGAATTGGAATAGAGGAATCATTTGGCGTGCTCGGACCTGTGCTGATGTCACCAGGAGTACTGCATCTTGGTTACTTCTTATCATGTACTAAGCTCGTCCACTTACCACTTTTGTGCAAGTTGGATTGTGATTTTTGGGAAAACTTTATTGAGATTGAGATGAATAACTTTGCCCCAGCTTTTGATTAAGGTCTAATTGTACGTGGGGGCCCAAGTCCAGCCCATTTGGTGTTCGTCTCGTCCCATCGATGGTCCACAATTGCATGGGACAAACCACAAAGGTCTGACACGGGTGACTTATTTGATGTCGGTATTGTGCCAGATTCCGGAAACTTTGCCTATTGAAGATGGTTTCAACTTTCAACGAGGAAAAGTTGGTCAAATATTTTATGAGACGATATATAGCCAGTAGACAGACATTGCAGTACCGCGTCAGTGAAGCTCGGGACCAGTAACCCATGCAGCCAACCAAAGCCATCTCACGCTTTTGGGCAAAATCTTCGACAATGCCCATCTTGATGTCAACATGCTGCAAGCTTGTGCAAAGCGCCGATCATCGATCAAGAGAATTTATATGAGAGCGAGTCTACCAAGTTAGTATATCTTATGGGATTAAAAATCTCATGACGTATAAGCATATGTAGATAGAATATTACTCCTTGTCAAAAAAAAGCAGATAGAATATAACTTCTTTTATAGGGTGTGGATAACTATGGATTATAACCACAGGTGGTTGAGAGTTGTTTTATTTTGATAGCGTAAATAGACTAATCATATAAATTTTTGTTTATCTATGGATATATAAAGGAGATTAAGTCTATCCTACCATTTTTTTTGGGGGATAAATAACTTATTGATCATGGATAACTTCTATACCCACAAACCCAAAAAGATGGATAATTTAACCCCTAATCAAAGTGGCCTAATTCTCTTGGCCACTTTGATTACTGAGTAAACTTGGTTAATATCCTTTCGTTGCTGGAATATACACACGGGTCAACATGTACTTAGGCCAGTTGGTTAGGATAATTAACCTTGGTGTAACCAGGTCGAAGGTATTATAAATAATTCCAGTGCTTCACTATACCTGGAATAAGAAATTTTCACCAAAGTAAAAGTTAAATTTCATTTATTTACGTGATTATATACTTACAAGGAGGAGAGTTTCGCTTGGCTTAGTAACAAGTGGGCCAGGCCCAAAAGGCACGGTAATATTAAAGTCCAAGGCCTGGTCGTAACCGGAAGACTTATATTGGATTCAGTTCGGACCAGTCCAGTGGGCCGAGTCCGGGTCAAATTAAGTCCAGGGCTCAGCTTGAAAGGAAGAAACCACTATCAAATTGGCAGTATATTCGACCGTCGGATCTAGTTGGAGCACAGCTGATTTCGGAAGGCGAGATCTTACTTCAATACTATAGAATTTGAAAATATTTAATGGAGAGGAAAAAAAATTGTTGTAATGATATGTCATCACACTAGTAAAAAAAAAAATGATATATGATAACAGATAGAGCAGCATTCAAGTTAGACTTTGGATTATATATCGTACAAGACATGATTATACATATTTCTCAAGCAATGTAATCCGATGATCGACAACGCTAACAGTGCCCTCGGGTCCATGTCTCACAAGCACTTTTTATATATCTTATTACTCACGAGGGTTTCATGTCTGAACTCAAAAGTTGGTAAGGGATTTAGTTTTGCCAGGTCCAAAATAAGAAATTCTAACAACTTCAAGTAGGGGTGTCAATTGGGTCGGGTCGACCCGGAAGTCCGGCCCGATTTTAATCGAATTTGGGCCGAAAAAATGAGCCCGTTACAAATTTTTGGCCCTGCCCGTCCCGGCCCGGAAAAAAATAGGGCCGGGCTTGAGCTTTGTGTGGTTCGGCCCGGAAAAAATAAATATAATTTATATTAAATATAAAAATTATATTTAGAAAGAGAATTATATATTTTTTTTCTATAATAAATCTACTCAAAAATATAATCTTTTACAAGTTAAATGTTATTATAGATATAAGTAAAATATATATTATTTTTTTATAGATATATTATAGTAGATGTATTAAAATTATATATTATATAAATAAAAATAATACTTTTTTTATTTTCGGGCCGGGCCGGGCTTTTCGGGCTTTTTTTGGGCCAGGCCATACCGGGCCTACCCCCGGACCTGGGCCGGGTCCGGGCCGACTTTTATAAAATCGGGTCTGGGTCGGGCCTAACAAGGCCCGGTCCAGGCCTAACAAGGCCCGGTCCAGGTCTGGCCCATTGACATCCCTAACTTCAAGAAAGGGATGCACGTCATGAGCATTTGATTCTTGTATTTTTAGTATAAATGATGAAATCTCACAATTGTTACATGCATTTGAAACTGCTGGCCTGATCTCCTCTCACTCCCTCGCACTATTTGGTGACCTCTACGCAGTCCTCCCCCCCTTCCTTTTCCCCTCTACGCCCCCTCCTCTCCTCTCAGACCCATCGCCCTCCATCGATCGGCCCCCAGTTTCATGCCTGCAACGCCCCTTCGCCGTTCTACCAGGCCCCTCTGCCCTTTGCCCTCTTCTGGGCCTGAACACCTCGTTGCTATCTTCTCTCCCCTCATCTTGACGTCGCCTTCTTCTCTCCCCCTCATCTTGTGTGCCACTGCGCCTCCTTTTGATGGCCCCTCCAGTCTTTGGAAAGAGAGAAATGCTATCAGCAAAAGTGAGGTGAAATTATCTTTGCCTATTTTTTATTGATTTAAGGGGGGGGGGGGGGGTATTTAATAAGTTATTAGAGACTTACTTTATGAGTTCACTTTTTATGGAAGTATTTTGTGCACAAAAATAATGATACAATATATATAAATAATAAAATAATATACATAAATGGTATAATAATACACACAAATGATGATGTTATTCGTGTGCATTGATATATTATTTGTGTGGTATTATATTATTTATGTGTATTGTTTAATTATTTATGTGTATTGTATCATTATTATATGTATTATTTTGCATCCATAAAATATGTCTTATGAATTAATGTATTAATTATACTCTCCTCTTTAACTAATAAAAAAAATAAGTGGAGGTGATTCCACCTCACTTTTGCTCTCGGACTATCGGGAGCATAACATCTCTTAAGAAAATAGCCTTCTTCCATCTTTGCCCTCGAGTTCGTTCTGCCAGTGACCTATTTTTTCGTTTAGGCTTATAATTTGGTTTTGGCCCATCTTTCGTTTAGGATCACTATGCTGAGGAGGCTTCTTTATCTTTGCGGTCATTAAATTCTTAGTCATCCCCAAGTTGAGGTTATGGTCCGATCGAGGTAGCTCGAGATCTGTTGTTCATCTACACATTCATTTATGTGTACATATTTCGAGCTATCTTTCCTGTTCTATTCCAAAGATGAAT
Source organism: Colocasia esculenta (assembly GCA_014218235.1). NCBI lineage: Eukaryota > Viridiplantae > Streptophyta > Magnoliopsida > Alismatales > Araceae > Colocasia > Colocasia esculenta. The sequence continues at coordinate 38,827 of JACBKR010000767.1, forward strand.
TACAACATGTTTCTATTGAAGTTGGGCACTACTTCAGACCAAACACTTGTCAATCTTCGTCAACTAGTACTTCAAGAGTGATTTAGTGGTAGTGTTTTATGTATATTAGGAAGAGGTCAATGATTCAATTCCTATTACCTGCAAGTTTATAAGGAACTTTTAAAGAATTTTTAAGGATGATGTTAAAACTCTTATTAGATGATATAATAGACTAACATTTCAATTAAAAAAAGCTACCTCAACTTTTGAAAGAACTTGCTTAATTATCAGCTTGTATCGGTGTCTAATACGCTAACGAGTATGCTTTATCTGTTTGGCTCGTGTGAAGTGTTATGTTTCCATATGTTTATGTTATGTCTCCATGTTTTTTTTGTCTCTTGTTGATGTTTGTATAGGATGCCATACCTAGTCTCACGTGTTACGTAGCTTATGCAGTTTTTTGCGTAAATAAAAAGGACCCAACAATCTGGGCGGAAAACATCCCCGAAGCTTTGATGGATTCCAATGAGCCATCTCTGACCCCGGTAACAAAAACCACATCCAATCAGAAAGCATTGCGAGGTTGGTTACACCCGAACTCATAATCCAAAGTTCACATCTGATGATTCTCAATGAATTCCAGCTTGGAGCCCTTATCTCATTAATATAATTCTCACTTATCTATATAAAAAACAATAGGAAATTAGATAGATCCCGATATTAATTTTCTTTTGATGATAGGAAATATAGCATAGTGATATTAGGATCTGCATAGAGCATGTTCTACAATCATGGAGAAGATGCATGAAATTAGCTAAGATCTTTGTTCAAAAAGAAATTAGCTAGGATCAAGTTGGGTGTCAAGACCCTCGATGTGCATTATTTGCTTGTTCATTCCAGTACTCAGCATCCCATTCATCCCCAAAGATGAAGGCGTAAAGACACCAGAACAGTGCAATATGAAAATGAGATGGATGGATGAGGACTATCATCCTCCTTGGTATAAATAGACTGAGTTGGAGACGTTACATGCTGTTGAGGTAATGATGGAGGAAAAGTACAATTGAGAGGAAAAGTACAGTCGGGAGGAAATGTATAGTTGAAATATGTATAGTCGGTTGTAACAATATGGCTGGCGTAACACTCCCCCTCAAGCTGGTGAGTTGGTATCAATAACCAGCTTGGAACGATGGATAGCAAAGTGCTCATTGCTCAGCAGATTAGTGAAGATATCTGCGATCTATTTTGAGGAGAAAATATGTGCCATCTGAAGGAGCCCGCACTGAATCTTCTCACGAATGAAATGGCAATTGAGCTCGATATATTTCGTTCGTTCGTGGAAGACCGAGTTGGCAACGATGTGTAACACATCATTAATTGTTGTCACAGTAGAGAGTGGCTTGCAGAAGTATTATCCCAATGTCTTCAAAAAAAGAATGGAGCCACTGTACTTCGAATATGGTAGCTGCCATGACTCGATATTCAGAGTCGGCGGAGGAGCAAGAGACAATATCTTATTTCTTTGTCCTCCATGAAATTGGGCTCCATGAAATTGGGCTAGAGCCGAGATAGGCGATGTAGTTGGTGATGGATCTCCTGGTGGTTGGGCAAGATGCCCAATCGGCGTCGGCATAGATACTGAGACACATTGAACTATTGGAGTGAAGGAGAATTCCTGCACCAAGATTGGCTTTGATGTACCGAACTACTCGTGATGCTGCTTGCTAGTGATCGATAGTGGGCTTGCACATGAATTGACTTAGCAGGTGGACGACAATTGTGATGTCAGGCCTTGTAATAGTGAGGTATAGTAGACGCCCAATGAGTCTTCGATAAGAAGAAGGATCAGCGAACAAGTCACTTGTATTAGTGTGGAGATGATGCCCAATCGCTAATGGAGTTGTAGCAGGTTTGGCACCAATGAGACCATTGTCGTGGAGTATGTCAAGAGGATATTTCCGTTGTGTGAGAAATAGCCCAGTATGGGAATGAGCCAACTCAAGTCCAAGAAAATACTTAGGTTGTCCCAAGTCTTTGAGATGAAAACTTGTTTTTAGTAGTTGTTTGAGGAGACTGATCAGAAAATTATCACTACCAGTGATAAGAATGTCACTGACATAAACTAAAACAATAGTAATAAGCTAGAGCTCCTCATCGGGTAGTGAACATGTTGTAATCAGATTTGGATTGATGAAACCAGAAGCTAAGAGAGTTGATGTAAAGTTGTTAAGCCAATTGCGGGATGCTTACTTGAAGCCATAGAGAGATTTCAAGAGGCGACAGACCTGAAGCTCCCCCTATTGAGGAAGTTCAGGGGTAGTTGCATATATACCTCTTTGTGTAAATCACCGTGGAGAAATGCATTGTTGATATCTAACTGGTGTAAAATCTAGTGATGAATGGAAGCTAGTGAGAGCAAACACCGAATAGTGACCATGAAACGCTCCAGGCTGTAGATCCTAGGACCATCGGAGGGTGAATATCTATCTTTAAGATCACTCTATACAGTCACACTTGAGTTTGCATAGAGGATAGAAGGAACGAGATCTCGATGGATGGAATTATAAGGAGCCATGAGACCACCATGTTGTTGACACGTTCCCAAGGTCCTCGCATATATCCTTTGGTGCTGTGATCGTTCCATTGACAAAGCTAAACTTGTTTTTGGTAGACAGAGCCACTGTCATGGCGCGTTGCCAAGAAAGGTACTTCTCCTCTGTGAGGAGCGCAGACACTAGGACCGTGCCTGGGTTATCGGAGGAGCGGAGGAAGTAGGGATTTTCAATCCCAATGATTGTGCTCACTTCTGTCGCAGCTACAGTGTGGACAACTGTTGATGGGGATCGAGGCTGTCGTTGTTAGGATAGTAGCTGTTGGTGGGACAACGATCGCGATGGGTCATGCTCCACTCCTTTGGCCATAGTAGTTGGATGGAAGGAAGGAAGGGTTGGTGAATCCTCACCTTGCTCTGATACCAAGATGGAGGAGTAAAGACACCAGAACAGGGAGATATGAAAATGAGATGGATGGATGACCACGGCCATCCTCGGTATAAATAGGCTGAGTTGGAGATGTTACATGCTATTGAGGTAATGATGGAGGAAAAGTACAATTGGAAAAAGTACAATCGAGAGGAAAAACATAGTCGGGAAATGTACAGTTGGGAGGAAATGTATAGTTGGAATATGTACAGTCGGTTGTAACAATATGGCTGACGTAACACCCAAACCCAGTCCTCTAGTGGAGCCAATAGATCTACCACAACAACAAGCAAGTTCATGCATTTGCTTTGTCTAGGACAAGCAAAGAAGGAATCTCGACTTTGATTTTGTTGAAATGTGTGTATGACTGAGGCTAATTGTCCACCACAAATCTCATTTGGATGAGATGCACTTTAAACCTGACCGTGCTTCTATTAGCTCTCCTTATGGGGCCCCGTCTGCCAAGCAACCATGGCAGGCGTGGGCTCCACGTGGGGAGCCAATCACTACCTCGGTCAGATAAATTTTTTTATCCGACCAGTAGATCTTTAAGCATTCCCCCATTTGGATTTAGAGAATGTGTATGGTCTTCCTTCCATCTTGACATGTGATTAAAGTGCTTCAATAGTTGGTAGTGTTACCTTGTTGGATAGGACTTTAATTAGCCACAGAAGACGTCATCTCTCGATCTGTTGAATAGCCCTATTTATGGGTCATGCATTCTAGAAACAAATCTCATGATTTGAATATGCTAGACCGTAGGATGGCTAAGGATTTAGAAAATTATTAGATTGCACTTTTACTCACTAAAGAAGGAATTTATAAGGTAGAATAAAAGATCAGAGATCTTGGGATGAAAATTTTAGAGAAAATCCTCTCCCATGCCTAAGTAAGGGCAAGAGCATGAACAAGAGAGTGAGATGATTAGATATCACTCCTCACAGTTGAGTGTAGAGTTGTGTCTCACTTTAGGTGAAGGGAATTTCTCAGAGATTTAAAAGTAATTAAACCTCTAAGACAATTTCAATATGCAACGCGGCTACAAATAATTATGGCCAAAATGCTGGTGTAACCAGGACAATGGCCATAATGAGCCTTAATACCCGGTACAAGGGACATGGGTCGTAATTGTGGAGATTGTGGGTGACCTATCGTTATTTTCTTTAAGGCTCCGACGGATCAAGTATCCATGACACTTCAAGTTGTCTTCATCTATTGGGTAGGATTTCAATAATTCAGTCTTACGATATATATGTGAATCAGAGAGTCAAGATTCTCACTTCTTTAGGACCGAACGAAGCTAGTGAGAGTGAAGGTGGCATGTCACCGCCTCTGGAACTAAGATATATATATTATGTCATGGTTATTTTAAGATACGGACGAAAAGTTTCATTGGTGTTAGAATAATCCTACATTAAAGCAGCCAATGAAACTTTTCGTCCACATATATATATATACTACGTATCAAGATCATTTTGCTGATACTATGATACAGATGTGTGCAGGCTCACTTACTGGGTATTCCACTGAACGAAAGCCACGGAGACCAACGTGGAAGAAAAACATGTTTAAACCTACAGGAAGCATGATAGCAAACCCTAGATGCCCAACACGTACGGTTGCCATCAACATTTTTAAGCTCATGAGGATTGGGAAAAGGAAAATAATGCTTAAACCTACAGGAAGCATGATTGCAAACAAAACAATTTTAATATCTAGCATTGTTGAAAGGAAATCGACTTTCTAGAGTTCACTGCAAGTTGATTATATTATATAGCAGCTTCATACCGTGTGCAAATAATGAAAGATGATGTCTGCCGCAATCGAGGAGCCATATCGTGAAAGACCATCCTCAGAGATCATACATCTTATCTGCATCAAATTAATATTGTTTAATCGCTGCAATCTGATTTGCAATGCTCGGAAACTGGATTTGTTATTCTTTTTTAATTGTCCCCCTCGCCACACAATGTCAATTAAAAGAACCCTTTCTCAGGTAAACATGAGCAAATTAACATGCATGCATGCAATCGTACCAGCTGGGAGTGCTGCCAGATATTGCCATGTCCATCCAGTTTTGCTACTGATCAATCATGTGCCGATCTTGATGCTAGCTAGATGTGGAAATGGATTTATTAAATAAATCACAAAATTTTTTTAAATGCTATTTTTTTATCATGGTTCTCATGTTCTCATGGATGCATGCGTATTGCGAATCCAAATCCCATCGAATGCTATGTGAGCAATGACGACGTGAGATGAATCCACAATTCGCACAGCGCGGGCGTGCCAGTCACCGAGGTGACAATGAATGGTCTGCCTCCGAGAGTCGGAGGGCTTTAGGTCTATTGTGCGCGCTGTTTGACTTCGTCAAACGAAAGTGAGTGTCGGGTCCTGGACCAATATCCCGTCGTTGCCTGAGCGCAACGGCGTTAATTACATCTCTTTTAGAAAGAGAAAACCCTTGATTAATCGCCAGAATAGAAGGTCTTATGGCCTAAGTTGGGACATCCGATAAAAGATGCAGAATGAAACCACAAGAATACAGTTAAATTTGAAAGAGGTTTAGATGTGTGTGTGTGTGTGCCATTCATCTTTTAAGGTCAATTTGCATGCTTGTTCATTTCTTTATTCTCTTATTTATTACACAATTTTCTTTTATTTGGGTAATGCAAGAAATTTGACATGTTTTGATTGTCATTGCTCTTTTCATGATTTGAAGTCATTTGGTCATTTGAATGCTCAAGCATCATCATGCACAACCCATTTGATTCGGCAAACAAAGCGATTTGGCAGGCAAAACGATACGGCAAGGGCGAATCGGCAAGGCCCAATCGGAAAGGGTGAACCGGCAACCAAAACCATTCTACAGGGGCGAATCGGCAAGGCCCAATCTGCAACGGTGAACCGGCAACCAAAACCATTCTGCAGGGGCGAATCGGCAAGGCCCAATCTGCAAGGGTGAAACGACATGGGTACTGTTCAAGTGATACGGCAAGGGCCCTGCCAGATCTGTCCTGCCGGATCGGTCCTGCCGTATCAGTCCAATTTTCAGGCATGAGTGATACGGCAGCCCCATTTATGCATAATTCTCGAAATCCGCGGAGAATCTGAGCGTGTAATCAGGAGGATGGGATATTTAACCCATATAGACAACACTCATGAACTCAAACGGGGTCTGGGTATCGATTACTCGACACTTGATGTTCAAAGCCGTGCGGAAAAGCGATACGGCAAGCCTTTGGGGACTTGATCCTCAAAATCCGTGAAGGGGCTGAGCCTCAAATCTTGGGGACAGAACCCTTAGGATATAAAGAACCAATCCATGAACTCGGATCAGTCCCAATCAGTGGCGATCCGGCACCTCATGTTCAAAGCCGCGCGGAAAAGCGATACGGCAAGCCTTTCGGGACTTAATCCTCGAAATCCATGAAGGGGCTGAGCCTCGAATCTTGGGGACAGAACCCTTAGGATATAAAGAACCAATCCATGAACTCAGATCAAGCCCAGATGGCGGCAGTCCGGTACTTCCTGTTCAAAGTTGTGCGAGAAAACGATACGGCAGGACTTCTGTGGTTCGGTTCTCGAAATTCGTGAAGGGGTTGAGCCTCAAATTTGGGGGACAACATCCTTCAGGTATGAAGAACAGACCCATGGATTCGGATCGAGCCCATATGTCGGCAGTCCGGTACTTCCTTTTCAAAGCCGTACGAGAAAACGATACGGCAGGACTTCCGGGGCTTGGTTCTCGAAATCCGTGAAGGGGTTGAGCCTCAAATTTGGGGGACAATATCCTTCAGGTATGAAGAACATACCCATGGATTCGGATCGAGCCCAGTTGTCGGCAGTCCGGTACTTCATTTTCAAAGCCGTGTGAGAAAACGATACGGTAGGACTTCCGGGCTTGGTTCTCGAAATCCGTGAAGGGGTCGAGCCTCAAATTTGGGAGACAACATCCTTCAGATATGAAGAACAGACCCATGGATTCGGATCGAGCCCAGATGTAACGTCGCGTGCCTTTCGGATCCATGCGGATCGTGTGTATTGTGGTTGTGGCGGCCGTTGTGAGGCCAGTGTGAGTCGGTTGTGTGGAATGCATGGTGTGGATGTGTGGTTTGAGCAGGTGAAGAGCAGGGTTGGTCCTGAAATGAAACAGGACCTGCTGCTGTTCAGTTGAAGTTGGCGGCCAAGGGTGGTCGTTAACTATTGGCGTCCAGGTTAGTGGACGTTTACTGCATGAACTTGGCGGCAGTAGATGTGGACGCAGAGGGTGGCGGTTGCTGTTGGCGGCATGGGGGTTGACGCCAACCTGAGAATGGTGCAGGTTATAGGCTCACCCGAGGGCAGCTCTCTCAGCTCACTCTCTTTCCCTCTTGCCCCAACTTCGCGCCCCGGTGTTTCTGAAGCTTCCAACAGGTACCAAGGAGTAGTTGGACGGTCGTAGAACGCGTGGCATCGCTTAATTGCGCGAGGAAACGTCGCAGCGTGGTGCAATTCGCGTGGGAGCTCGCGGAGGGCTCGGCGTGAACCGGGAGATTGCGGGAGATTCTAACGCGTTCTGAGGTAGGGGACGAACCCTGGTAGCTCTATAGAAACATTAAAACACATCATAACCACTTGAACTAGCATGATAATGCATGTTTGGATAGAGTTGCACCATATGGGGATAATAGGGGTTTGAGGAGTTTAATGTATGAAACATGTTATAATGGGTTATATTGGGTATTAGCATGCTAAAGGAATTGCATTTGCATGTTTTTCAGTAGTTAGAACAGTTAGAAAGCCCGCAGAGCCGGATTAGGGTTTCTGCAGGGTTTATGGCCGGAGAACTTGGCGTCAAGATCGCTTGTCGCCAAGCTCCTCAGCCAGGATGTTAACGGCCAGGTCCCTTGCCGTTGACTGGGTGTAAGCGGCAGTCGATGTTGCCGCCTACTGGCTATGAACAGCAAAGACTGATTTATGATATTTATTGATAATGCATGTGTGTTGACACATGAGGTGCACTGAGCGCACTTGGTTCTCGTGTTAAGCATACAAGGTATGCAGTTAGTTGCTTACTTCGGTGATTGCGTGTTGTTTACGCGAGTTAGTTGGGTTCACGTGTAGTGGGCCGTGGTTACTTGTGGTTTGCGTGAGGTTTCACGTGGTTTGTGTGTGACGTGCACGTGGTTCTGTGTACGTGGCGAGTAGTACGACGCCTACCGTGGTTACCTCTCCAGTTGGGTGCCCCAGGTTCTTTGTGAGCCAAGCTGTTAGCTCGGGGCTTTGTCCCGATACTTGTGCTGTACCATTGAGGTCTGTGTCGTCTGACCTGGACACCCTCACTCTTGTGTTAGAGTTGTACGTCCGGCTGAGGGAAAGACGACAGTGGGACAGTGACACTTGAGTTTGTTTTTAGTCACTTGTAGCGCGCTCGTAGTTGGGGGTACGGACACCAGTAGTCGACACTGGTCCCCAGCTAGTCCTTTTCCAGTGCCTCAATCTAGAGAGCCCGGGCCAGGGTCTCCTGAGGTGCTAGGCATGGGCCTGTGACCGTGTGGTCTGCAGGCGGTGGTGTTTAGTTGGTCTCCACAGTTGCTTGACCTTTTTACGTGAAGCGGCAGCTGGACCTTTCGTCCGTGGCTGCGAGACTAAGAGGTAGACCTGTGTTAGTTGTCCGAGTCAGTTTCTGGTGTCGCGAACCAGTTCACGTGGCTCATGTTGGCTGTCTCTACTTTAGCTTGTACACCTGTACTGATTTGCCGTTTAATTATTACTGTTGTTTCTCGTAGTCGGCAGACGGTGAGTACTTTTACAGCTTTACTTACCTGCTTAGCTGTTAGATTAATTGTTGGTGCTGTTTACTATTCGTACTCGTGGTGTTTGTTTTGCTCGGTTTTGGGGGAGTTCCCTACTGAGCCAGTGACTAGAGAGGCTCACTCCTACCCCCACAGGTGAGAGTGAGGAGGACGTCTCTCGTCCGACATCCAGTTCCGGGCCGCGTCGTAGCAGTGCAGGGTCAGCACCTCCAGCAGAGTAGCTTCAGCAGTGTAGTTTTGTAGTTGTTTACTTTCTTCAGTTGTACCTCGGGGTATGCCCCAGGCTCTTGTACCTCTTTATCGTTTTTGTGAAAATTTGGCTATGTAAACTTGTGAATTAAATATAAAATGTGGTGTGTTTCATTATGTTTACACGGACTGTGGTTTGGTATCCCTTGCGAGGCTTCGGCCCGTTCGTGGGAGGCGGACTCAGATCAAGTACGTTATCGGTTTAACGGGCTTGGCCGAGGCGTTCCGTCACACCAGATGTCGGCAGTCCGGTACTTCCTTTTCAAAGCCGTGCGAGAAAACGATACGGCAGGACTTCCGTGGTTCGGTTCTCGAAATTCGTGAAGGGGTTGAGCCTCAAATTTAGGGGACAACATCCTTCAGGTATGGAGAACAGACCCATGGATTCGGATCAGGCCCAGTCAGTGGCAGTCCGACAGTTCATGTTCAACGCCGCATAGGAAAGCGATCCGGCAGCAATTCCGGGGCTTCGTTCCCAAGATCCGTGAAGGGTCTGAGCCTCAAATTTGGGGGACAGAACCCTTGGGATATATGGAAAAAACCTATGAATTCGGATCAAGCTCAGTCAGTGGCAGTCCGATAGTTCATGTTCAACGCCGCACAGGAAAGCGATCCGACAGCACTTCCGGGGCTTCGTTCTCAAGATCTGTGAAGGGTCTGAGCCTCAAATTTGGGGGACAGAACCCTTGAGATATAAGGAACAAACCCATGAATTCGGATTAAGCCCAGTCAGCGGCAGTCTGACAGTTCATGTTCAATGCCGCACAGGAAAGCGATCCGGCAGCACTTCTGTGGCTTCGTTCTCAAGATCCGTGAAGGGTCTGAGCCTAAAATTTGGGGGACAGAACCCTTGGGATATAAGGAACAAACCCATGAATTCGGATCAAGCCTAGTCAGTGGTAGTCCGACAGTTCATGTTCAAAGCTAGCTGAAAAAGCGATTCGGCAGCACTTCAGAGACACGGTTCTCAAAATCCGGAGATGATCTGAGTGTCCAGTCAGGCTGACGGGCTATTCAACATATGGAGAATCCATCCATGGGCCTGAACCAGGCATGGGTACTATATACCGAACCCTTCATGTTCAAAACCATCCGGAAAAGCGATTCGGCAACACTTCGGGGACACGGTTCTCAAAATTCAGAGATGACCTGAGTGTCCGGTCGGGCTGACGGACTATTCAATACATGGAGAATCCATCTATGGGCCTGAACTGGGCATGGGCACTGTACACCGAACCTTTCATGTTCAAAACCACCCGGAAAAGCGATTCGGCAGCACTTCGGGGACACGGTTCTCAAAATTCAGAGACGACCTGAGTGTCCGGTCGGGCTGACGGGCTATTCAACATATGGAGAATCCATCTATGGGCCTGAACTAGGCATGGGCACTGTATACCGAACCCTTCATGTTCAAAACCACCCGGAAAAGCGATTCGGCAGCACTTCGGGGACACGATTCTCAAAATTCAGAGATGACCTGAGTGTCCGGTCGGGCTGACGGGCTATTCAACATATGGAGAATCCATCCATGGGCCTGAACTGGGCATGGGTACTGTATACCGAACCCTTCATGTTCAAAACCACCCGGAAAAGCGATTCGGCAGCACTTCGGAGACACGATTCTCAAAATTCAGAGACGACCTGAGTGTCCGATCGGGCTGACGGGCTATTCAACATATGGAGAATCCATCCATAGGCCTGAACTGGGCATTGGTACTGTATACCAAACCCTTCATGTTCAAAACCACCCGGAAAAGCGATTCGGCAGCACTTCGGGGACATGGTTCTCAAAATTCAGAGATGACCTGAGTGTCCGGTCGGGCTGACGGGCTATTCAACATATGGAGAATCTATCTATGGGCCTGAACTGGGCATGGGCACTGTATACCGAACCCTTCATGTTCAAAACCACCCGAAAAAGTGATTCGGCAGCACTTCGGGGACACGGTTCTCAAAATTTAGAGATGAACTGAGTGTCCGGTCGAGCTGACGGGCTATTCAACATATGGAGAATCCATCCATGGGCCTGAACTGGGCATGGGTACTGTATACCGAACCCTTCATGTTCAAAACCACCCGGAAAAGCTATTCGGCAGCACTTCAGAGATACGGTTCTCAAAATTTAGAGACGACCTGAGTGTCCGGTCGGGCTGACGGGCTATTCAACATATGGAGAATCCATCCATCGGCCTGAACTGGGCATGGGTACTGTATACCGAACCCTTCATGTTCGAAACCACCCGGAAAAGCGATTCGGCAGCACTTCGGAGACACGGTTCTCAAAATTCAGAGATGACCTGAGTGTCCGGTCGGGCTGACGGGCTATTCAACATATGGAGAATCCATCTATGGGCCTGAACCGGGCATGGGTATTAGATACCGAACCCTTCACGTTCAAAACCACCCGGAAAAGCGATTCGACAGCGTTTCGGGGACACGGTTCTCGCAACACGTGCAGACTTTGGGCATCCAATCGGAAACACAGATCATTTGGCATATAATGTCGCCCCTCATAAGCCTGAATAGGACCCAGGTATTAGCCACTTGACCCTTGGTGTTCAAGGTCTCATAGGAAAACGAATCGGCAGGATTGGGACAGTGAGACATGAGCAGTGGCAAGGGGATCCGGACAGTGCTCTGTCTACTCTTAGACCCATCAGAGGAGGTACATATATGGCCTTATATGACCCCCTTAGATTGGGCCTTCAAGACTCACAGTTAATGCACAAGAAAAAACTGAATAAGAAAGCACCGAATAAAGGGACTTGTTGCAGTAAATGTGCTATGGCAGTGAGTATGTTTCTCATAAGCCGCCCTTGGTGGGCTGAGAAATACTCAATAGCCTTCTCCAATGTCCCATATGAGGTAACGGGATGGTCTCATGCAAAGTAAGAAAGGGAAAGAAAATCAAATAAAAAGAGAACACATAGTAAAGAGCTAGCAGACTTAGTTACCACATTTAGAGAGCACTTCGGTTTCATGTAGAAGCACAAGAAGCAGAACTGAAACAACAAAAGGGGGAAAAGGGGGAGGCACACACACAGACCATAAAAAAAAAAGAAAACATACACATATGGAAAATGGGGGGAAGTCTTTTCACTATTGAGGACATGAAGTTACATGGGAGAAGGAGGAAGATAAACTAAAGGGGAAGAGCACACATGGGGACTGCCGTGGCAGTCCCCTTTTCTTCTTTCAACTTCCTTTTTCTTGGGAAGACACCACCAAATAGCCAACCATGAGAGGCCCTTCCTCCTCTCTGCTCCTAGCCCCTTTGAAGAGTGTTTCCCAACCTTCTTCTATTGCCTCCTCCCGTGACCAGCCCTGAAGAGAGAGAGAGAGAGGAAGGGAGAGAGGACGAGGCCAGCCACCTTCAACCGAACCTCCAAAGCCCTTGCTTCTACTTCCTTAGTAACCAGCTGGAACCCAGAGGAGGAGAGCTCAGCTTTTTTTTTTTAAAGCCCTCTCACCCGAGCTCCTCTTCAGCAGGAGGGTCTCCTCCTTTTTTCTAAAGCCTTCTGCCTTTTTCTTCACGGAAGAAGGAGCCCAGCCACCCAAGTCTTGGAGAGCAAGCTTCTAGTCCCTTCTCCCCCTCTCTAAAAAGAACCCACTGGAGGCCATCACTCCCCCCACTCTTTTGCAGCCCAGTTTCCTTGAGAGGAAACCTGCTGGCCGCCCTCTTCTACTGCCGGTTTGCAGGTTTGTCTGGGTAGTGGGGAGGTGAGGAGTTGCCTAAGATGACCCCCTTACCTAGGGTATATGGGCCACTAGGTAATGGGCTTCTGTTGAGCCTTTTTAAAGGGTTTCTTAGTGGTCTTTTAGGGATGTTCCGGACGGGTTGGGCTGTTGGTAGGCCCCCTTGCATCCCCATTTTTTAGGTGTCCACACTAGACTTCTTTTGCTACCTTCGTAATTTCTCTAGAGATATTGTGGCTGCGGATTTACTTCCCTTGCCACACCCCTAGATTTTTTAGTGCAATAAGTGTAGCACCATGAATTATAAATGCTATTTCGTTTTCATGAAAAACCACGACTACGTGGGCCAGGCACTAATACGGCCCGTCCTATTTGTGGGCTCAACGAAGTCCACCAATTTGAAAGGCCCAAATTAGCATCAAATGGCGCACCAAGGCGGCCCAGAACATCGTAAATCCATAACACATACCTGTGCCCATTATACACCACCATTGTCCCCGTTTCCACCTCTGGCCACTCCACCACCTAGTGGCCAGTACCCTCCCTTCCCTGACAGCTAGACGCCTCACCCGCAGCACCTCCATCCCCAGCCGTACCGCCCCCTCCACCACAGCGTCCCTGGCAAACTTCTCGAAGGCCAGCACCTCTTCATGCAACGGGAACGCCCTTGAGTCGCCATAGCTCCCGGCGTCCTTGGGAAGGGGTAATCCAGGAAGCCCATCAGCTGCCGCGGCAGCTTCGTCTAAAGCCGCAGCGACGGGTGGAGGCTACTGTGGATGTCGGCTCGGGACGGGTCGAAGAGGAGTAGGTCGGACACCCAAGGTGCCTCCCACGCGGCCGGCCCGCTCGAAGACCTCCTCCGAGTGGTCGTGGTGAAGCAGCTTCTGCGCGGCCGCTACCTCTCTCTCTCTCTGGACGAGTCGGACCAGTCGGCCGGCCGGGCCATTTTACGGGTTTTCGAATTCTAATGATTGCCCGCGTGGCAGGAACAAAAAGACATAACATTATTGGGTAAAGGCCAGGTTCGGGTT
>JACBKR010000768.1:0-80983 GCA_014218235.1 Colocasia esculenta
CTAGACATCAAACCATTGCACAATGAATAATACAAAAGAAAATCTTTCTCATTAACAACTTTCCAATGTCTAGTTACAACCACTAATATCAGAGCCGTTCTATAGGGCCCAATTACATTGGATATAAAGCAAAAGATTAAATTAGACTCTATCACAGTACTAGGATGCTAGGGCACTCTTGACATCACTCTTGGTCGTTCCCGTCCTCTTGAGTGTATAGTTCATCCTCTGTCTCACCTGAGAACACAACGACAAATAACGTAGGGTGAGCGATAACGCCCAGTAGGACTTAATCTCAATAGTCAAGCAGGCTTTAAATGATAATGTATTAAGACAGAGTAACTAATGATAGAGCGCGAGAGTCAAGTAAAAGATAGCAGGATAGTACATGATCGAAATAGCAAGACTTTCCAAATATAGACTTTTCAAAATAGCACAAGTGTCGGGAATAGCACGAAAATAGCAGGATGGCCATAGCACAATAGCACATAATATAGCAATAGCACAAAGAGTATAGTATAGTACTTTTTGTCGATAGACAACGAGAGAATATAACACTTTTGATTGTCATTAGATTAATCTAGATAGCATGGCACTTGGATGTAATGCCGACATCCTGATCATGTTAACTCCCATGGCAAATGGCACCTTCGGGCGCTCCTCCTAGGACCAGATTGGCCCTATTGCGCTGGCATTGGTTATATTATTTATCTTTAGACAATCAGTCAATGGCCAATAAAGAGTACCAAGAATAGATGAGAGCACTAGATGAATAGACGAGATAGCAGAGTGAACGTGAATAGATGAGCGAGTAGAGTATAGATGAGAGCTAGTGGACATTTCACGTAACACGTCGAGTAAACATGCGATAGTAACAGTTGCACAACATGCGCACTTGGTGTTGGCAGTCAGGTGGAATTCACTACTTTTCCGCTGGCCATGTTACGCATAGGTCCGAGGTCCGGCGTGATTCAAGATGAGAGAGAACTTCTAATGGCCATTTAGATCGTAATGATCCCAAAGGGTTTCATAGGCGTTAGGGTACACCAGCTCGTCGACCATGTGGGAATCCATGGACAGAGGAGACTTACGGAGGCCTTGAACAAGGATTCACCAGTCCGGCGGAAGGAATATCCGACAGAGAGTTCGTCCAAGTCAAGAGAGTGTGTATATAAGGAAACAAGTGCTCGACGTTCTAGAGGAATTCTAGAATAGTGGAGCGTCGAGATCGGTTACCAAAGCATCGCACGAAAACGTAAACAAGTATAATTAAGCATGGGGCAATTTAATTACATAAATTACCAGATAATTATGTAAGCCATATTGGATGGTTCACGTGTGTGTAAGTGTCATGAAATCATAGATATGATAGGTCAAGTGATTGACTTTTATTAGTTAAAATATAACCAATACTTACACTTCATTTTTCCGTAATTAAGTCAGTTAACATGATGTAAGGATTACTGTGGAGCGTCAAGACTTGCACAAATCAGGTTTTTAGGCCAAAATTGAGATCGCAACGCAACCCAGTAGGGGTTGCGATGGGCTTAGAGAAGAACGCGACAGGGCCTCGTACGGATCGCGACGGGTGCTCCAGAACATGCCGTCAGATCGCGACGGGTTCGTATGAAGAAGCTGACAGGGCTGTCAGACCAAGCGATCAGGTCGCGACGGTGGTCCTGTCGCGATCAGATCACGACGGGGATTCATGTCGCGATTGTAGACACCTATTTTCGGCCTATAAGTTGAGCACATTTTCTTGTTCATATCATTGGTGTCCCAAATTGGTCATCACTTTGGAGTCCTCCCATGGCCCATCATGAGCCCATTCACCCTTAATTTCAAGCCCATTCTCAAGCCCATGGCCAAACACCACTTGAACATCAAAACTGTGCAATCTGCCCAATCCTGTGGAACATGTCTTCACTTTGAGAGCTCATAACATCTTCATTTCTAATCCAAATTAGGCATATCATACCATCATTTTGTAGCCCTCTGAGTCTGGAATCCAACGCAACAAACGGCGCATCAATCCGATATCTGGAGAGAGTTATGCCCTTTTCGTGGGACCTACGCGCACTGCCCCTAGTGACGCGGCCCTGTGCATGGACGCGACAAGAACGCGGCCCCCACGATCTGACGCGACAACGCCATGCACGTAAAACGTTTTTACGTGATTTTCGGCCTCTCTCTCCATCCTAGAGCCTATCTAAAGTCCCTTTGAGTTGGATTACGACCCAAACCTCTTATCCTCATCCCTAGGGAGCCCCCAAGCCCATCCAAACTCTAGATAGACTCTCAAACTCTCCCACAACTTGGACTCTCTCTCTAACTCGGGATTGGACTCTATCTCTCTCTTCAACACATCCTAGGACTCTCTAAGGGAGAGAGGAAGGCTACCACTACGAGGAGAGGTCCCTGGAGGCTCTGCTCACGAGGTCCCATCGTCCCCAGGCAGAGGAGAAGCTGTTCTTCCCGTTTTCCTCCTTTCTCTCTCCTCTTTCTCTCTCATATCGCCTCCAGGACCAGTAGTACTTGCACGGCTTGTGGAGATCGACCAGGCCAGATCTCTTCGAGGTTTCCTTCATTAAAGTTGCTCCCCACAGTCCCTCCCCCTTCAACCTCGAAGTGGAATCACGTCGATTGGTGGCTTGTGCGAAAAGTTACAGCAGATTGATCTTCACTTTCTCTCTCATATTGAGATCTGCACATGCGGGATTATCGTCTCTTCCACAGCCCAAACCAGCCAGATCTCTTCAAGATGTCTTCATGAAGTTGTTCAAGACGCCCTCCTCTACGACCTCCAACTGGAATCACATCAAACGGGGCAGTATCTGTTTAGTTTTGATTTTTACTTTCTTTTATATTTTGCACATGATACATGCTAGTTAGGGTTCCTCCCTCTCCTCTTCCATGATTTCTCCCCATGCATATTCCTTCCACGTTTTCCTACTATCCAAGGGTTTAAAACCCCCCCAGGTCCGTTCCCTCCATGCTCCACATCTTTCTTTCATTCAAGATAGCTACTACACTTAACATAGTCTAACAGGTTTTATTTCTTATTTTCGTTGTTTTGGCAGGCACCCAGCGAAGATCCACGAGGAGCTCTCATCCTCTGGCCGGCTGGAGGACGTGAAGAAGGTCCCATCCTCATCTCCCGCACAAGAAGAGAACGCGACGGAGGAAGGCGACGCGACAAGAAACGCGGCTGGCAATGGTGACGCGTTCTCAGCATTGCCGCGGTCCTCCAGATGACCGCGACATCAGGTACTCCTCCGTTCTCTCTCTCCCTTTCCTAGAGTAGTTAGCCCGCATTATTATCTTTATTTGGCAATGCTCTAGGTGGCGATCACACCTATTTTCCATGCTATCATATTTGATATTCATGTCCGTGTTGAGGGGGGTACAATCCTTGTGATTACAGCGATCTGCCTGAGAACGCGGCCTATCGGGCCGTCGCGTTCTCAGGTCCTTGGCCCGAGTCTGACAGAGATCTGACATGTTCTTGGTTCTTTGTCCAAACTTACCATGTTTTGACACAGGGTCGTTCAACAATTAAGAACTAATGGTACAAGTGGTGAAAAATTATGAAACCAGTGCAAACGAATCCAGACATGCAATAGTATTCCAGTAATTAGGAATTTGAGGACAATCATGGTTTCGATCTCGTCCATCAAAGTTAAACATGAAGAACATGAATCTGTGTACATGAGAGATGAAAGATTTAATTCTCGAAGTAGGGTTGATGAAAATTAGGGCTTTCAAGGGCAAAAGAAGCCTAACTACCATCAGTACCTGCAGTAAACTTTTCGTGGCATGTGATTTAGTATGCATGGAGATCAAGAGTTAAGAAGGGGTTGGGGGTCATGTAAGTTGCAGAACTTTGAAATTTAAGAACAAAAGATTGGGTTGAAGAAGATACAAAATTTAAGGGCTTTGTTCATGATGATTGAATATCCTACAGATAATTTTTCATAGTTTATGCTCGTGAGAATGCCTACCTTTGATCGTTTTCCTCTTGTAAGGTTGAGACTTGAAGAACTCGGGTTGAGGGCTTGAGAACTCCTTTCTCCCACGATTTCTCCTCCTCTTGGCCTCTCCTCCTGGTCCAGCAACCTCTTGGCACGAGCTAGGGCTAGCCATGAGGGTTTTAGAGAAGTATTATGCTTCTCCCCATTCCCTTTCCTAGTTTAGTCTAATTCCCATTTATTCCGAGTTTTCTATTTTCCTCTCCCCTTTTTAAGCAAGAATCTCCTAATTGGGTTGAGAGAGAGGGGATTTCGTGGCCAAGCATTTAGTGTAGGTTAGGATTCCAAATCCAACTCAAATCACTTATTCTAATGCATTAAATACCCTCTTTTTATTTAAGTAATATTTTAGTTACGAATTTTGGATATTTTTCTATTATTCGCCTTTTTAAAATCTCTATTTTGCCCACTAATTTCTAATGGGTCCATTTAACAAAGCCCATTGATTCTTTCTTTTAATGGGTTTCATTTAATTTCCTTTTATTTGATTTTCTAATTGCTTTTATTTTTTATAAATTATTAAATTTTATTTTTCCAAAAATCCAGGTTGCTACATCCTTCCCATCTTAAAAAGAATTATTCCCAAATTCATATGATCATAAGGAAGAAATGTCTTACCGCAAAGATCGGGGTAGTTTCGTTTGATGACTCCTTCCGGTTCCCATGTGGCTTCTTCCACTCCGCGGTTATTCCATAAGACTTTAACCATGTGGATGGGACGGTTCCTGAGCTGTTGAACCTTCCATTCCAGTACCTTGACTGGCTTCTCTTCGTATGTCACATCCTTGTTCAGCACCACACTTCTCCTGGCGAATGATGTGGGTAGGGTTCATAGACATACTTCATGAGCATGGAAACATGGAACACATTGTGTACACATGCCAGATCCGGTGGCAATGCCAGTCGGTATGCAACCTCACCAATCCTTTCGAGTACCTCAAAAGGACTGATGAATCTAGGACTGAGCTTTCCTTTCACTCCAAATCTTTGAATGCCACGTTTAGGTGACACCTTTAAGAACACATGATCACCGACTTGAAATCCAAGTCTCGCCTTCTTTTATTGGCATAGCTCTTTTGTCTAGACTGAGCAGTCTTAAGCCGATCTCTAATCACTTGTATGTCCTTTGTGGTACGTTGCACCATGTCTGGGCCTATCCATTGCTGTTCTCCAACCTCATTCCAGCATGCAGGAGATCTACAATTCCTTCCGTAGAGTGCTTCGAATGGTGCCATCTTGATGCTCGCGGTAACTGTTGTTATAGGCGAACTCGATAAGAGATAGGTGTTCATTCCAATATCCTTGGAAGTCTATAGTGCAAGCTCTCAACATGTCTTCCACTATTTGGTTGGTTCTTTCAGTTTGCCCATCTATTTGTGGATAGAATGTGGTACTAAAGTTGAGTTTAGTACCCAGCGCACCTTGCAGTCCTTTCCAAAAATGAGATGTGAATCTCGATCTCGATCCGAGACTATGGATGATGGCACTCTGTGCAGTCTCACTATCTCTTTGACATATAGGGCAGCTAGTACCTCTACCGACCACTTACTCTTTATGGCTAGGAAGTGGGCAGATTTGGTTAGTCGGTCTACAATACCCATATGGTGTCGAGTCTACCACGAGTCTTAAGTAAACCCATGATGAAGTCCATGCCAATGCTTTCCCATTTCCATTCCGGAAATCTAGCGGTTTGAGTACACCAGCAGGGCGCATGTGTTCCGCTTTTACTTGTTGGCAAGTAAGGCAGTGTGCGGCATGTTCGGTCACCTCTCTCTTCATGTTCGCCACCAAAAAGTTCTTTTCATGTTCTTGATACATTTTGGTACCTCCTGGATGAATAGTATACTTTGTCTTGTGAGCTTCATCCATTAGCTTCCTCTTCAATTCTTCATTGTCGGGATGCATGTCTTCCCTTGAAAGACAGCCTTCCATCTTCAGTCATTGCAAAGTCTGGTCTTTCGGCTAAAGTTTCCTTGATGCGAACTAAGAACGGATCATTATCTTATTGGGCTTTGATCTCTTCCAGCATGTCGGATTGAATCTTGATATTTGCAACCAAGACTCGATCATCCCTATGTTCAATATTTATGTCTAACCTTGCGAATTGTTGTAGTAGTTGCATCTCGCCAAGGACTAGACTTGAAACAGATGCCATCGGCTTTCTACTAAGGCATCAGCCACGGCGTTTCCCTTGCCTGGATGTATTGAATGTTGAAGTCGAAGTCTTTGAGGTATTCCAGCCATCTTCTCTGTCTCATGTTGAGTTCTTTCTGGGAGAATAAATACTTCAAACTTTTATGGTCTGAGTACAGTGAATTTCTCTCCATACAAGTAGTGTCTCCAATCTTCAAGCGAAGACCACGGCAACCAACTCCAGATCATGCACGGGGTAGTTGACTTCATGAGTCTTCAGTTGTCGAGAAGAGTAGGCGATGACTTTCCTCCTTTTGCATCAGTACACACCCTACCCAATCCTTGAGGCATCGGTGTAGACAGAGAACCTTCTCCCTATTGGCAGAGCGAGAACAGGTGCTGAGGTAAGACGGTCTTTAAGAGTTTGGAAACTTTTCTCACCTCTTTACTCCAGGAGTAGGGATTCTCCTTTCGTGTCAGTCGCATGAGAGGAACGCGATCTTTAAGAAGTCCTTGATGAACCGCCTGTAATAGCCAGCCAGCCCCAAGAAACTTCTGATTTCTGTGACATTGGTTGTCTCTCCCCAGTTGATATAGCTTCAACTTTAGAGGGATCAACGGAGATGCCGTCTTTAGAGATGACATGGCCCAAGAAGGACACTTTTTGAGCCAGAATTCACACTTGCTTAGCTTTACGTACAGCTTGTTGTCTCGCAAGACTTGTAGTGCTATCTTCAGGTGTTCTTCATGCTCTTCCTTGGTCTTAGAGTATATGAGGATGTCATCGATAAAGACGACCATGAACTTTTCGAGGTAGGCCGATATATGCTATTCATGAGTTGCATAAGGTTGCAGGAGCATTGGTTAGCCAAAAGGCATAACAACGAACCACCACAAGAATTTGCGGGATTACCGACGGATTTTTCCGACGGATTATTGTCCGTCGGTAATTCCGTCGGAATTACCGACTAAAACATATCGGTCGGAACATCCGTCGGAATATTCCGACGGCAATTATCCGTCGGAAATATCAGTCGGAACTAAGATAATACCGACGGATATTCCGACGGAAATAATACCGTCGGAATATCCGTCGGTAATACCGCTTTTCCCATTCCCGCGAAACCCCCCTTCTTCCCCCTCCCCCTCTTTCCCACTCCCGCTCTCTCTCTCTCTCTCCTCTTCTCGTCCCTCTCTCTCTCTCTCTCCTCTCTCTCTCCTCTTCCGTCTCTCTCTCTCTCTTCTCTCCTCTCTCCTCTCTCCCCTCTCTCTCTCTCCTCTCTCTCTCTTTCTCTCTCCTCTCTCTCTCTCCTCTCTCTCTCTCTCTCTCCTCTCTCTCTCTGCCGCCTGCAGCCCGCCGCCGCGCCCAAGCTCCCGCCACCGCCGCTCCCTCGCGCCGCCGTCGAGACGTCGGCCCGCGTCGCCCCGAGGTCCCGCCGCCGCCCTCGCCGCCGCAGGTACCCCCCGTCGCACCTCCCCTTCCCACCTGGCCCCCTCCCCCCTGCGGGATGCCCCCCCCCCCCACCCGGCCCCCTCCCCCCCCACCCGGCCCCCTCCCCCCTGCGGGATGGCCCCCCCCCCCCCCCCACCCGTCCCCCTCCCCCCCCCACCCAGCCCCCCTCCCTCCTGCACCCCCCCCTCCCCCCTGCGGGATGCCCCCCCCCCCCCCCCCCCACCCGCCCCTCCCCCCCCACCCGGCCCCCTCCCCTGCACACACCCCCCTCCCCTTCCCACCCATCTGGCCCCCTCCGGGATGCCCCCCCCCCCCCCGGCCCCCTCCCCTGCACACACCCCCCTCCCCTTCCCCCCCCCCCGGCCCCTCCCCCCCCCACCTGGCCCCGCCCCCCTGCGGGATGGCCCCCCCCCCCCCCACCGGCCCCCTCCGGGATGGCCCCCCCCCCCCCCGGCCCCCCTCCCCCCCCACACCGGCCCCCCTCCCTTGCACACACCCCCCCCCTCCCCCCTCCCCTTCCCACCCACCTGGCCCCCTCCAGGATGCCCCCCCCCCCCACCCGGCCCCCTCCCCTGCACACACCCCCCTCCCCTCCCCCCCCCACCCGCCCCCCCTCCCCTGCACACCCCCCTCCCCTTCCCACCCACCTGGCCCCCTCCGGGATGCCCCCCCCCCCCCCCCCCCCCCCGGCCCCCCTCCCCTGCACACACCCCCCTCCCCTTCCCACCCGCCCCCCCTCCCCTGCACCCGCCCCCCCTCCCTCCTGCACCCTAATAAATTAATACATGTAAACTAAATAAATATAATTAAGAATTAACATGTGACATTACATATTAACATGTACTAATCTATTTTAAATATATCTAAAAAATTTAATTTAATTAGTTACTTTTCACCACCCATTTAACTTTCTATTAGAATGGTCGTCAACTATATAAATACTATATTTGTTTTTATAAAGTCTAATCAGATGTAGAGAAAATTTAAAACGAGTTGGGGTTACCCGTAACTACTTTTCTTTATTACTTTTTTATTGTACTATGTGCTACCATCTACCATCTTTTTATATTAATTTTTTTATTGTACAGGAACTCATATAGACCATGATTTTGGTAAAAAGAGAATTGTTGTCACAAGTAATTAATCAATGTTAATTTAAATCAATTATGATTTCATTCCTTAATGGTTTGCATGTATTAATATATTTTTACAATTACATGGATCTATTGTTGTTCAAACAAGAGGACAAGATTTAAATGAAGCAACATATTCTCATGTTCTGTATGTCATAGGCCGATTGTGACTCTTGTTGTACATTACTACATATTATATGTTGATGATGCTAATTAAATAAGGAGATTACTTTGTTGCATATATGAAAGATGCAATTGCTTGTAATAATGAAAGAAGAATTTTATTACTTTGCTTATAATTACACATGTTGAATTATATTTAAGGCCGCCTGTCAGACTTAGTTCTTTGTGATATTTTTGTATGAAATGACTACATGAAAGCCATAGACATATATCTCTTTGCATTTTTGGAGTGATTTGTTAGATTTGGTAATGCATATTGTATTTTAATAATCTCATGCAAGTTAATCATTCAACATTCGTATGTTTATTTGTAGCCATTTGAGAGATTTTTTCATATTTACCATATTATGATTTAATGTCATATTTTAAATTACTCATGAATAAAATGTTTATAATTTTTTTTTGTAATTAGTGATGAGAGTTCGCGATTGGAAATTAGACTCAAGAAGACAAATGTCCAACGTATCAAAGTACTTGTTTGTTTGAACGTAAAATATTTCCGCTCGATATTCGAAGATTGCATGATGGTTTACTTTTGGTGAAAGAGAAGATGACGAAAATCATAAATTATTCGGAAAGAAAAAGACAAAGTTTAGAAAATAAAAGTGATTATCTGTTATTGTTCAAGATGAAAAAGGAGTGCGATATTCTGTAATCTTACGACGCAGTTGGTGTGGTAGTATGTACATGTTTATTGGAAAAGACTGGTGTAAATTTGTGAAAAATAATTGTGTCAAAGAACTTGACATTCTCAAAGTTATGTCTTCCCATTATGTACGAAGAGTATTTGGCAAACTATATTTAGGGATATCAGTGGTTCAGTTCTCCCTAGGAAATCTACTGAGAAGCTGGTGAATAAGAGCCGATCAAGTGGTGGTGCCTAATATGAAGACATCACGGTTTGTGTTGTTTTTATGTTCAATACCATTAGTATTTATATAGTGCTCAAATTTATTTGATATTCATGTATTTTACTCTTCATTTATCTTTACGTCAACGCTTTATTTCACCCATTAGCTCTGGGACTCCCATACAACGTATGTATGGTACTTGAATGATGTGAGGGTGTGTTGGATTTTAACTCGGACATGACATTTAATATGTAGGAAAAATGTCGGAGAATCGGTCATGGATGTACCGTGGAATAGTGAATGGAGTTGTGACCGAGGAGTTTAAAGACGGAGTTGACAGTTTTATTGAGTTTGCATTGAGTAATACATCAGTAGCAGTTGATCCGATGGGTAACATCCGATGTCCGTGTTCGGCTTGTAAGAACAGAAAGTGGATATCGATATGGGATGTGCAGCATCATCTGTATACGAGAGGATTTGTTGGCCATTATGAGTTATGGTCGTGTCATGGTGAGTTGAATATTCAGTCGTCTGCACCAGCTAATTACTTTACCTCCACAAGTACGTACGTAGACATGGTTGTCGATGCTGCTGGTCCGGAGTTCAATATTCATGAAGATCAAACAAATGAAGAAGTGCCGAATGATACAGCTCAGAGATTTTATCAGTTACTTCGAGATGCTGATGAGCCATTATGGATGGTTGTGAGAAGCATACACGGTTGTCTGCAGTGTCGCAGCTATTGAATTTGAAATCTGAATTTCATATGAGCGAGAGTTGTTTTGACCGGCTTCTCTTACTGGTCAAGAGCATGCTTCCTCAATCAGAGAGGTTACCTGCTGACTTTTACCGTGCGAAGAAGATGGTGAATGATTTGGGCTGGTTTTATGAAAATTGATGCATGTCCGAATCACTGTATGCTGTACTACAAAGAGGATGCAGATAAGACATCATGCTGTATTTGTAAGCATGATAGGTTCAAGCCCAAGAGAGGGGACAAGTCAAAGCAGAAGGATGTTCCGTATAAGTCATTGCGGTACTTTCCTATCACACCCAGATTGCAGCGATTGTTCATGTCCTCGAGGACAGCTGGACATATGACATGGCATGCGGAAAGAGTCCGTCGCGACGAAGGTGAAATGAGTCATCCTGCCGATGGTGAAGCTTGGGCTCATTTTAGCCGTACTCATCCTTACTTCTCAAGGGATCCACGCAACGTACGGCTTGGTTTATGCACAGATGGTTTCAATCCTTTCGGAGGCTCGGTGGCATCTTACCCATGTTGGCCAGTATTCTTAACACCGTATAACCTTCCGCCAGGCATGTGCATGAAGCGTGAGAATCTGTTCCTTTCATTGCTGATTCCGGGTCCAAAAAGTCCAGGAAAGAATATAGACATATATCTCAGACCGTTGATTGATGAGATGAAATTGTTATGGTCAGATGGTGTGCAGTCTTATGATGCATCCAGAAAACGAATTTCAATCTGAAGGCTGCATTAATGTGGACAATAAGTGACTTTCCAGCCTACGGCATGTTATCTGGCTGGAGCACACATGGGAGGTTGGCATGTCCTTATTGCATGGAGGATTCTAAATCATTTGTGTTGAAATCTGGGGGAAAATCTTGTTGGTTCGATTGTCATCGGCGGTTTCTACCCAGTGACCATCCTTTCCGAAAGCAAAAGGATTCTTTTATTAAAAATACAACTGTGATGGAGAGGTAGATATGGAACGGGTGTCTGGTGGAAACATGGCGAGGCGGTCCAGAACTTACCGACTGTAACACAACTGGCTGGTAGTACCCGACAAATCCCTGGCTTTGGGAAGGATCACAATTGGTGAAGCAAAGCATTTTTTGGGAATTGCCTTATTGGTCAACACTTTTGATACGTCATAACCTAGACGTCATGCATATAGAGAAGAATGTTTTTGATAATGTGTTCAACACAGTTATGGATGTCAAAGGCAAAACGAAGGATAACGTCAAGGCACGAATGATTTGAAAGTACTTTGCAGACGTCCAGAACTAGAGCTGCAGCATGTTAGTGAAAAGTGGTGCAACCTAAAGCTGCATATGTGCTTGGGCCAGACAGATTAAGGAAGTGTTGCAATGGTTAAAGCAATTGAGATTTCCGGATGGATATGTCTCGAATATTGCGCGTTGTGTAAATGTCAACGAGGGAAAAATATACGGAATGAAGAGTCATGACTGCCATGTTTTCATGCAAGACTGATGCCTCTTGCTTTTCGTGAGTTGTTGCCGAACAAATATGGGGAGCAATGACTGAGCTGAGTCAATTCTTCAGGATTTTATCTGCATCAGAACTCAAAATTCATGACTTGCAAATATAGAGCAAAATATAATTCAGACAGTCTGCAAATTAGAGAAGATATTTCCTCCAGCATTCTTTGATTCAATGGAGCACCTGATCATCCATTTACCATATGAGGCAAGGTCGGAGGACCAGTACAATTTCGATGGATGTATCCGTTTGAGAGGTATATTTCTACATCTCAATTTATTGCCATTACGACGATCTTTTATATTACTTATGTATGCATTTGAATTATTGTCGTAGGTGCATGCCGATCTTAAGATGAAAGTCCGTAACAAAGCACAAGTTGAAGGCTCCATTACTCAGGCGTACCTCATTGAGGAGATATCGAACTTCTGTTCGATGTACTTTGACACGGAAATACGAACCCGACGCACTCAACCTCCACGTAATGATGATGGTGGAGATTCCGAGGTGTCAGACCGACTCTCTGTATTCAAGTGTGCCGGACGGGCGTTCGGATCTTCATCTACTCGCGCACTCCAAGACAGAGAGTTGGTAGCTGCGAAGATCTACGTGTTCATGAATTGCGAAGAACTAGACGCTTACATTCAGTAAGCTCTCCACGCTTATTCGTCATCATTTGCGTGCATTACTGCAGAACCTAACGTTGTGTGACATTTACATTGCAGAGAGTTTGACTCGGACATATTGCGACGGAATCCACGTCTAACTGACGTGCAGGTTGAAAAGGAACGGGAGAAGTCTTTTCCTACTTGGTTAAGATCTCGAGTATGTGTCTAATTTTTGAAACATAAGTGTTATGTTTTTATGCAGACTGAGTTGAAGTCATTTATTCAATGTTTGTCTATTTATCTCATAATAGGTTGAACAAGGCTTCATTCCCGATTCAAGAGTACAACAGATTAGTTTTGGCCCCTCGAAGATTGTACGTGTCTATCCAGGCTACATTGTGAATGGATACAGATTTCACACGAGAGATTATGGACGGAATAAGTCTACGATGAACAGCGGCATATGTGTGAAGGGAAGTGCCTATAATGAAAATGAATTGACTATTATGGCATTCTCGAAGAAGTCATTGAACTGCAATTTTTGGGACAAGACAACAATGTATTCTGTTCAGTGTCATTGGTTTGACCCGACATCTATTCGTCATGACACAACATATGGATTATCGATGTGAAGCATAAGTCCAAATTGAGTACATATGAGCCATTCATCCTGGCGGCACAAGCCCAACAAGTTTATTATTCAAATTATACATCCCTCAAATTAAGAGATTGGTGGACTGCATGTAGAGTGAAATCAAGACTATTCCCTGAGTATGAGCTTCTCCCGACTGATGATGAGCTCGAGGTGTTAATGACAACTTTTTCCAATCAGATCGGAGTGACGCACGAGAGTTGGCAGCTTCTACGCAGTACAATGTTCATGATATAAATGAAACATTTGCTTACATAAGATAACGAACAAGAAGAAGTTGACCCAAATGTCGCTGAGCGGGAGGTGGAGTCTGATGTGGAGGAAGACTCCCAAGATGATGAGGATGAATTCCAGGATGATGATGAAGATGATGCTGAATTAAACATGTCTCAGCATCTGATGATGAATATAGATAATATACTGCATATTTTGTAAGAAATTGGTGTGTTGTGTCATTACATGTTCATAATAATTGCTACTTCAAATTGAGTGCTGATGACTTGCTATATCTTTATGTATCAATAGAGATATGGTACGTGGAGGACGCAGTCGGAGGGTTGCCACGTCCGTTGGCAGAGGGACTGCCTCCCCGTCCACGCCCGTCTTCCCAGCGACAGGTAAATTTCTATATTGTTGTTTATTTGAAATTCATAATTTCTAATGTGTATGAATTTTGCAGGACTGCCTCCCCGTCCACGCCCGTCGTCCCAGCGACAGGTAATTTTCTACATTGTTGTTTATTTGAAATTCATAATTTCTAATGTGTATGAAATTTTGCAGGGACTGCCTCTCCGTCCACACGTCGTCCCAGCGACAGGTAAATTTCTATATTGTTGTTTTTTTGAAATTCATAATTTCTAATGTGTATGAAATTTTGCAGGGACTGCCTCTCCGTCCACGCCCGTCGTCCCAGCGACAGGTAATTTCTATATTGTTGTTTATTTGAAATTCATAATTTCTAATGTGTATGAAATTTTGCAGGGACTGCCTCTCCGTCCACGCCCGTCGTCCAGCGACAGGTAAATTTCTATATGTTTTTATTTGAAATTCATAATTTCTAATGTGTATGAAATTTTGCAGGTGACCGCCTCTCCGTCCACGCCCGTCGTCCCAGCGACAGGTAATTTTCTACATTGTTGTTTATTTGAAATTCATAATTCTAATGTGTATGAAATTTTGCAGGGACTGCCTCCACGCCACCTTCGTCTTCTTCCTCACCACAAGGTAAACATATATTTCAATAGATTAGTATGTTTGGTCTCTTGCAATTTATACAATAAAAGTGTACTAAATTGTTTTCAACAGAGGTGGAGAGCCAGCATCCAGTAGCTGAGGAGGGACCTCAGCTACCAGGACGACAACCATGCTGGATCTCAGGGTAAAGTTCATCATCTCAGTGTTACTGTATTTGTTATTTAGGATATACATTTCATGTAGAAAATTAATGTGGAATTGCAGGGGGAAGATAGATCCCAGTCCTGCTTCCCGCTATATTACGACGTTGGTCCACGCACATATTCCAGGACCAGTGGATGCATGGAGAGACTTCCCGGTGCCAGTCCGGGATTTATTATTTGACATGTTTACGGTATTTTTATTTTTTAGAAGAGTTGAAGTCATTTATTCAATATTAATTTAGGTTTATTGCAGAACGTTGATTATTTTATTTCTTTACAGCGGAGGTTCGCGTTCACGAGACCCGAGGATCTCCTCGGGCTCGAGCCGTCTGGGAGATACGGCCCAGACTAATTTAAGAAAGTCGATGTGGGAGGCACGGGACAAGGCAATGAAGACCATAGGGAACGGGGATCCTATGGCTTGGGTGGATTACGACCCTGTTTGGCTGCGGACGGACTATTGGGAGTCCCTTTGCGCGCGTTGGGCTGCTGGACCATGGCAGCAGCGGTCACAGGCGGCAATACGCAACAGAGCAACTCAACCGGAGAAAATGGCATACTAGTGGATCCGTATCTTATGCGACCCACAGTAAAAATTGGTAAGTATTTTATTGTTCGAGTCATATATACATACATATGGATTATTATTGTGAAACTAACTAATTTTGTTGAATTTAAGCATCACGACCTGGAGCGTGCCCCTACTTTCCGCGAGTATTTGACCGGACTCATAAGCGGAAGGGGACGGATGACTATGTTACCGAGAGTGCCCGCCGATTGCTGTAAGTCAAGCTTTAAATTATGAATTCAATATGATATTAAAGTAATTGTTTTCAATAATTTAATTTTAAATTATTTTACAGGAGACGTACGACAGGACGATGGCGGAGCGCTACACAGAGGGCACTCCCCAGCCAGATTTGGGATGCACGCGGACGCTGTGGGGGGGAGGCAGCGGGAGTGCCGAGGAAGGGTCGAGTGTACGGCTTTGGGGACAGCTGGATACTCATCGAGTGTTGTCCTCATATGCCAGTTCGATCGCTCCTCCGGCACCCGCGAGTTCATCTTCTGCGCCGCCCGTCAGTGGTGTAGAGGACATTAGAGGCATCATTCGGGAGGAGCTACGTACAGAGCTACAGAGCAGCGGGAAGAGCTACAGATGCAGCGGGTAGAGCTACAGGCCAGCGGGTAGAGATAGAGACGCAGCGGGTACAGCTACAGATGCAGTTCAGCGATATGGTTCAGCAGTTCATGTCAATAATGCAGGGAGTACGCCCCACACAGCCAGCAGCTCAGGTCAGTATTAGTATTATTTCATATACTTAGGATGGGTCGGGCGTCCAACACGACCGGCTGGGTTAAAGTAACGTGTACAAACTGACGGAATCCAATTTGGATCCCGGATTGGGTTGGGTATTCAAAGGACGGATCTAAAAATACGGCCAAGCATATATAATGGTCAAAAAACACAACCGGGGGTCCAAAATCCCAAATAGGGATCGGATCGACGTGCCGTTTTCTCCGACACGACCGGGTGGGTTAAAGTGACGTGTGGGAACTGACGGAATCCAATTTGGATCTCCGGATTGGGTTGGGCATTCAAAGGACGGATCTAAAAACACCCAAGTATATATAAAAGGTTAAAACACACAAACCGGGGGTCCAAAATCCCAAATAGGATCGGATCGACGTGCGTTTTCTCTGACACGACCGGGTGGGTTAAAGTGACGTGGGAACTGACGGAATCCAATTTGGATCTCCGGATTGGGTTGGGCATTCAAAGGACGGATCTAAAAACACCCAGTATATATAAAATGTTAAAACACACAACCCGTGGGTCCAAAATCCCAAATAGGGATCGGATCGACGTGCCGTTCTCCGACACGACCGGGGTGGGTTAAAGTGACGTGTAGTAGAAACTGACGGAATCCAATTTGGATCCCGGATGGGGTTGGCATTCAAAGGACGGATCTAAAAACACGGCCAAGCATATATAAATGGTCAAAACACGCAACCCGGGGGTCCAAAATCCCAAATAGGGATCGGATCGGCGTGCCGTTTTCTCCGACACGACCGGGTGGGTTAAAGTGACGTGTGGGAACTGACGGAATTCAATTTGGATCTCCGGATTGGGTTGGGCATTCAAAGGACGGATCTAAAAACACGGCAAGCATATATAAATGGTCAAAACACGCAACCCGGGGGTCCAAAATCCAAATAGGGATCGGATCGACGTGCGTTTTCTCCGACACGACGGGTGGGTTAAAGTGACGTGTGGGAACTGACGAATCAATTTGGATCTCGGGATTGGTTGGGCATTCAAAGGACGGATCTAAAAACACCCAAGTATATATCTAAAAGGTTAAAACACACAACCCGGGGGTCCAAAATCCCAAATAGGATCGGATCGACGTGCCGTTTTCTCCGACACGACCGGTGGGTTAAAGTGACGTGTAGAAACGACGAAAACAATCCAATTTGGATCCTCAGATTGGGTTGGGCATTCAAAGGACGATCTAAAAACACGGTAACATATATAAATGGTCAAAACACGCAACCGGGGGTCCAAAATCCCAAATAGGGATCGGATCGCGTGCCGTTTTCTCGACACGAACGGCGGGTGGGTTAAAGTGACGTGTGGGAACTGACGGAATCCAATTGGATCTCCGGATTGGGTGTAGGCGTTCAATTGACGGATCTAAAAAAACACCAAGTATATATAAAGCGTCAAAACACGCAACCGGGGGTCCAAAATCCCAAATAGGGATCGGATCGACGTGCCGTTTTCTCCGACACGACCGGGTGGTTAAGTGACGTGTGGGAACTGACGGAATCAATTTGGATCTCGGATTGGGTTGGGCATTCAAAGGACGGATCTAAAAACACGGCCAAGCATATATAAAATGTTAAAACACCAACACGGGGGTCAAAATCCCAAATAGGGATCGGATCGACGTGCCGTTATCTCCGACACGACCGGGTGGGTTAAAGTGACGGTGGGAACTAACGGAATCCAATTTGGATCTCCGGATTGGGTTGGGCATTCAAAGGACGGATCTAAAAACACCCAAGTATGTATAAAAGGTTAAAACACACAACCCGGGGGTCCAAAATCCCAAATAGGGATCGGATCGACGTGCCGTTTTCTCCGACACGACCGGGTGGGTTAAAGTGACGTGTAGAAACTAACGGAATCCAATTTGGATCCCGGATTGGGTTGGGCATTCAAAGGACGGATCTAAAAACACGGCCAAGCATATATAAATGGTCAAAACACGCAACCGGGGGTCCAAAATCCCAAATAGGGATCGGATCGGCGTGCGTTTTCTCCGACACGACCGGGTGGGTTAAAGTGACGTGTGGGAACTGACGGAATCCAATTTGGATCCCGGATTGGGTAGGACGTCAATTGACGGATCTAAAAAACACCCATGTATATATAAAGCGTCAAAACACACAACCCGGGGGTCCAAAATCCCAAATAGGGATCGGATCGACGTGCCGTTTTCCCGACACGACCGGGTGGGTTAAAGTGACGTGTGGGAACTGACGGAATCCAATTTGGATCTCCGGATTGGGTTGGGCATTCAAAGGACGGATCTAAAAACACCCAAGTATATATAAAAGGTTAAAACACACACGGGGGTCCAAAATCCCAAATAGGGATCGGATCGACGTGCCGTTTTCTCCGACACGACCAGGTGGGTTAAAATGACTGTAGAAACTGACGGAATCCAATTTGGATCCCCGGATTGGGTTGGACATTCAAAGGACGGATCTAAAAACACGGCCAAGCATATATAAATGGTCAAAACACGCAACCCGGGGGTCCAAAATCCCAAATAGGGATCGGATCGGCGTGCCGTTTTCTCCGACACAACGGGTGGGTTAAAGTGACGTGTGAGAACTGACGAAATTCAATTTGGATCTCCGGATTGGTTGGGCATTCAAAGGACGGATCTAAAAACAGGCCAAGCATATATAAATGGTCAAAACACGCAACCCGGGGGTCCAAAATCCCAAATAGGGATCGGATCGACGTGCCGTTTTCTCCGACACGACCGCGTGGGTTAAAGTGACGTGTGGGAACTGACGGAATCCAATTGGATCTCCGGATGGGTTGGGCATTCAAAGGACGGATCTAAAAACACCCAAGTATATATATAAAAGGTTAAAACACACAACCGGGGGTGCAAAATCCCAAATAGGGATCGGATCGACGTGCCGTTTTCTCCGACACGACCGGGGGGTTAAAGTGACGTGTAGAAACTGACGGAATCAATTTGGAGCCCGGATTGGGTTGGGCATTCAAAGGACGGATCTAAAAACACGGCCAAGCATATATAAATGGTCAAAACACGCAACCCGGGGGTCCAAAATCCAAATAGGGATCGGATCGGGTGCCATTTTCTCCGACACGATCGGGTGGGTTAAAGTGACGTGTGGGAACTGACGGAATCCAATTGGATCTCCGGATTGGGTGGACGTTCAATGACGGATCTAAAAAACACCCAAGTATATAAAGCGTCAAAACACGCAACCGGGGGTCCAAAATCCCAAATAGGGATCAGATCGACGTGCCGTTTTCTCCGACACGAGGGTGGGTTAAAGTGACGTGTGGGAACTAACGGAATCCAATTTGGATCTCCGGATTGGGTTGGGCATTCAAAGGACGGATCTAAAAACACGGCCAAGCATATATAAAAGGTTAAAACACACAACCCGGGGGTCCAAAATCCCAAATAGGGATCGCATCGACGTGCCGTTTTCTCCGACACGACCGGGTGGGTAAAATGACGTGTGGGAACTGACGGAATCCAATTGGATCTCCGGATTGGGTTGGGCATTCAAAGGACGGATCTAAAAACACCCAAGTATATATAAAAGGTTAAAACACACAACCCGGGGGTCCAAAACCAAAATCGCCAAATAGGGATCGACGATCGACGTGCCGTTTTCTTCGACACGACCGGGTGGGTTAAAGTGACGTGTAGATACTGACGGAATCCAATTTGGATCCCCGGATTGGGTGGGCATTCAAAGGACGGATCTAAAAACACGGCCAAGCATATATAAATGGTCAAAACACGCAACCCGGGGGTCCAAAATCCCAAATAGGGATCGGATCGGCGTGCCGTTTATCCGACACGACCGGGTGGGTTAAAGTGACGTGTGGGAACTGACGGAATCCAATTTGGATCTCCGGATTGGGTAGGAGTTCAATTGACGGATCTAAAACCACCCAAGTATATATAAAGCGTCAAAACACACAACCGGGGGTCCAAAATCCCAAATAGGGATCGGATCGACGTGCCGTTTTTCCGACACGACCGGGTGGGTTAAAGTGACGTGTGGGAACTGACGGAATCCAATTTGGATCTCCGGATTGGGTTGGGCATTCAAAGGACGGATCTAAAAACACCCAAGTATATATAAAAGGTTAAAACACACAACCCGGGGGTCCAAAATCCCAAATAGGGATCGGATCGACGTGCCGTTTTCTCCGACACGACCAGGTGGGTTAAAGTGACGTGTAGAAACTGACGGAATCCAATTTGGATCCCAGGATTGGGTTGGGCATTCAAAGGACGGATCTAAAAACACGGCCAAGCATATAAATGGTCAAAACACGCAACCCGGGGTTCCAAATCCGAAATAGGGATCGGATCAGCGTGCCGTTTTCTCCGACACGAGACGGGTGGGTTAAAGTGACGTGTGGGAACTGACGGAATTCAATTTGGATCTCGGATTGGGTTGGGCATTCAAAGGACGGATCTAAAAACACGGCCAAGCATATATAAATGGTCAAAACACGCAAACCGGAGGTCCAAAATCCCAAATAGGGATCGGATCGACGTGCCGTTTTCTCCGACACGACCGCGTGGGTTAAAGTGACGTGTGGGAACTGACGGAATCCAATTTGGATCTCCGGATTGGGTTGGGCATTCAAAGGACGGATCTAAAAACACCCAAGTATATATATAAAAGGTTAAAACACACAAA
This sequence comes from Colocasia esculenta, assembly GCA_014218235.1. NCBI lineage: Eukaryota > Viridiplantae > Streptophyta > Magnoliopsida > Alismatales > Araceae > Colocasia > Colocasia esculenta. The sequence continues at coordinate 20,687 of JACBKR010000768.1, forward strand.
CCGGGGGTCCAAAATCCCAAATGGGGATCGGATCGACGTGCCGTTTTCTCCGACACGACCGGGTGGGTAAAGTGACGTGTAGAAACTGACGGAATCCAATTGGATCCCCGGATTGGGTTGGGCATTCAAAGGACGGATCTAAAAACACGGCCAAGCATATATAAATGGTCAAAACACGCAACCCGGGGGTCCAAAATCCCAAATAGGGATCGGATCGGCGTGCCGTTTTCTCCGACACGACCGGGTGGGTAAAGTGACCTGTGGGAACTGACGGAATCCAATTTGGATCTCCGGATTGGGTAGGACGTTCAATTGACGGATCTAAAAAACACCCAAGTATATAAAGCGTCAAAACACGCAACCCGGGGGTCCAAAATCCCAAATAGGGATCGGATCGACGTGCCATTTTCTCCGACACGACGGGTGGGTGAAAGTGACGTGTGGGAACTGACGGAATCCAATTTGGATCTCCGGATTGGGTTGGGCATTCAAAGGACGGATCTAAAAACACGGCAAGCATATATAAAAGGTTAAAACACACAAACCGGGGGTCCAAAATCCCAAATAGGGATCGGATCGACGTGCCGTTTTCTTCGACACGACCGGGGGGTTAAAGTGACGTGTGGGAACTGACGGAATCCAATTTGGATCTCCGGATTGGGTTGGGCATTGAAAGGACGGATCTAAAAACACCCAAGTATATATAAAAGGTTAAAACACACAACCCGGGGGTCCAAAATCCCAAATAGGGATCGGATCGACGTGCCGTTTTCTCCGACACGACCGGGTGGGTTAAAGTGACGTGTAGAAACTGACGGAATCCAATTTGGATCCCGGATTGGGTTGGGCATTCAAAGGACGGATCTAAAAACACGGCCAAGCATATATAAATGGTCAAAACACGCAACCGGGGGTCAAAAATCCCAATAGGGATCGGATCGGCGTGCCGTTTTCTCCGACACGACCGGGTGGGTTAAAGTGACGTGTGGGAACTGACGGAATCCAATTTGGATCTCCGGATTGGGTAGGACGTTCAATTGACGGATCTAAAAAACACCCAAGTATATATAAAGCGTCAAAACACACAACCCGGGGGTCCAAAATCCCAAATAGGGATCGGATCGACGTGCCGTTTTCTCCGACACGACCGGGTGGGTTAAAGTGACGTGTGGGAACTGACGGAATCCAATTTGGATCTCCGGATTGGGTTGGGCATTCAAAGGATGATCTAAAAAAACCAAGTATTATAAAGGTTAAAACACACAACCGGGGGTCCAAAATCCCAATAGGGATCGGATCGACGTGCCGTTTTCTCCTACACGACCAGGTGGGTTAAAGTGACGTGTAGAAACTGACGGAATCCAATTGGATCCCCGGATTGGGTTGGGCATTCAAAGGACGGATCTAAAAACACGGCCAAGCATATATAAATGGTCAAAACACGCAACCCGGGGGTCCAAAATCCCAAATAGGGATCGGATCGGCGTGCCGTTTTCTCCGACACGACCGGGTGGGTTAAAGTGACGTGTGGGAACTGACGGAATCCAATTTGGATCTCCGAATTGGGTAGGACGTTCAATTGACGGATCTAAAAAACACCCAAGTATATATAAAGCGTCAAAACACACAACCCGGGGGTCCAAAATCCCAAATAGGGATCGGATCGACGTGCCGTTTTCTCCGAAATGACCGGGTGGGTTAAAGTGACGTGTGGGAACTGACGGAATCCAATTTGGATCTCCGGATTGGGTTGGACATTCAAAGGACGGATCTAAAAACACCCAAGTATATATAAAAGGTTAAAACACAAACCGGGGGTCAAAATCCCAAATAGGGATCGGATCGACGTGCCGTTTTCTCCGACACGACCGGGTGGGTTAAAGTGACGTGTAGAAACTGACGGAATCCAATTTGGATCCCTGGATTGGGTTGGGCATTCAAAGGACGGATCTAAAAACACCCAAGAAAATGATGGATCTAAAAATAGTATTGTATTAAGCTTGAGAAATAATCACATGTTTAAATTTCTTTTTGAAAATACTGTATGTCTTTTATTTATTATTAATGTTTCTCATTTTAATTTGTTTAATATAGGATCCAGCTCCAGACGATGACGAGGCAGGGACAGCAGACGATCCAGCAGATCTATGTTGATTTTGTATTCATTATGCTATATGATTATATTTATTGTATTTTACGATTATGTTGATTGTAGTATTTGTTAAATTTATGAATATTGTAGCAGGTTTGACATTGTAGCAATGTATTTTTATTTGTTTATTTTTTAAAAAAAAATATGTGAATTTTCCGACGGATTTTCCGACGGCTATATCGTCGGAAAGTATAAATTACCGACGGAAAAACTACCGTCGGTAATACCTTCGGAAAGTACTGACGGATTTTCCGACGGATGTTATCCGTCGGAAAAGATACATTACCGACGGTTAAAGACCGTCGACAAGTCGGTCGGAAAATACTGACGGCTTTACTGACGGATTAAATCTGTCGGAGGTTTCGACCGAATTCCGACGGATTTTCATCCGTCGGAAAGTTCTGACCAAGTATTTCCGAAGGAAAGTTTCCGACGAGCTTTGGACGGAAAGCGGTCGGAAGGCTCTTTTGCCGACGGAATACCGACGGATTTCCGACGGATTCAGTCCGTCGAAAACAACGCTTTTCTTGTAGTGGAATTCATAGTGCCCGTACCTGCTCCTGAAAGCCGTCTTGAAGATATCGTCCTCCTTGATCCTCATTTGGTGATAGCCAGATCGATCTTGGAGAATATTGAGCTCCAGATATTTGGTCGAATGGTTCATCGACTCTGGGCAAAGGGTACTTGTTCTTGATGGTGAGTTGATTGAGTATCGATAATCGATGCAGAGCCTCATCAATCCACTTCTTCTTGACGAACAACACAGGAGCTCCCCATGGGGAAGTACTTGGTGTGATGAACCCCTTTTCTAGTAGCTCCATCATTTGCTTCTTCAACTCCTTTAGCTCGGCAGGTGACATCCGGTACGGTTGACGTGATATCGGGGCAGCTCCAGAGATCACTCTATGGCGAAGTTGACATCACATTCCGGGGAATCCCTGGCAGATCTCAGGAAACACATCGGGGTAATCCTGAACTATGTGAATGTCTTCTATCTTAGAACCCTTCTTTTCAACAACTACGGCTGCTAGGAAAGAACCGCAGCCTTTCCTTATCATATTGTGGGCTTTTATGGCGGAGATCAGAGACATTCATCTCTTATGTCTAATCCAGATAATGCCAATTAGGGAAGTCACTAAAGGTAACCTTCCCTTTCTTACAATCGACACTTGCCCCATATGTGGACAATCAGTCAGCTCCCAAATTACATCATAGCCTTCCATGGGCATACACACCAGGTCGACTTTTTAGGTTATGATCTCGATCATTACATCAGAAGTGGAAAGTATTTATTCAATTTCTCCTTTCCCCTAGTGGCGTTGTGACGGAGAACTCACAACCCTGGATATAGGTTTTGCAGTTAGGGTATCAGCAAGTTTTGAGATAAATGAATGAGTAGCTCCAGTATCGAATAGAACAAATGCTGATAAGGAGAAAACTTGTAAGGTACCTTCTACCCGCCTCCTTCCTCTGGGTTTCTCATTATGCAGGGCTTGCAGCTTTCCTTGTTTCTTGGCGCATTTGGGCGCCTCTCATGCTCTTTAGTAGGGGCACTCGGGAATGCAGTGCTCGCGGCTTCCGCAACGCAAGACACGCGCCGGCTTTCCTCCAGCATTTTAGCCGAGTGACCGACTTGTCATAGTGCTTGCAGTTGCCTTAGTTGGATTGTATGGGACTATAGCTTTGGGTTTCCTTTCTTGGCTGGGTCCCTCCGTGATGTTGAAGGGACGCTTATTGCCATTGGTAGGCTTAACAGATGACTGACCCGAGGTCATTTCCTTTTTCACGAACTCCCTTTGATACGGTCGATGAGTCCGTAGCATCTTCCAGCAGTTGAGCTTTCTTCACCATCTCGACGTAGGTCTGGATGTCGAGAGGTGCCAGTTGTCGATGTATTGGGGCCTAGGCTGTTGAGGAAAGTTTAGCCTTCATCCTTTCAGTGTTCACTAGGTGTGTAGCATAGCGCGCCAGCCTAGAAAACTGGGCTTCATACTCGGCCACAGTCAGGTTCCTCTGTTTCAGAGCAGCAAATTCCGCAGCCTTCCTTTCTTGGACACGCTCGGAGAAGTACTGGAGTTGAAAAGCTTCTTTAAATTCGTCCAGGTGAATTGACCGTTCTCTCGAGTCGCTTCCATGACCCCACCAAGCGCGGGCATCCTTCTCCAGTTGAAATGTGGCCAGTAGCAGCTTATCCCTGGCTGCACTTGCATAACACGGAAAAATTTTCCATTCCTTCAGCCAGTGCTCGCATCCGGATCCGTGGATCCACTGAACCTAGGGGGTTCAGACTCTGAAGTTACGATGAGATCGCCTGCACCGACACGATTACCCTACCTGGGTTAGCTTGCATGATGGCACGAGTCAATCTTGGATGGTTTGTTGCATGCCCCTCATTGAGCACGTTAACAGTCATCTTGATTGCTTAGTTCTTACAAAAATAACTTATTGTTATGATATAAATATGAAATTTAATTCGTGCGTTGTGAGTTTATTTTAGCTAGTTACCCATGGTTCTAACCACATCTCGTAGGTAGGATAATTGACTCTAATTGAGGCAGGTCAACCTATCATCCTATACTTAGAACAACCTAGGCTCTGATACCACAAAACTGTCACGCCCCGACGTGAAATATCGGAACACGAGGCAGTTGCAAGTAAAATGTACAGAGCAAGTACTAGACATCAAACCATGCACAATGAATAATACTAAAGAAATCTATCTCATTAATAACTTTCAATGTCTAGTTACAACCACTAATATCAGATCTGTTCTATAGGGCCCAATTACATTAGAATATAAAGCAAAAGACTAATTAAGACTCTATCACAGTACTAGGACGCTAGGGCACTCTTGACATCACTCCTGGTCGTTCCCGTCCTCTTGAGTGTATGTCCATCCTCGGGTCTCACCTGAGAACACAACGACAAATAAGCAGGGTGAGCGATAACGCCCAGTAAGACTAAATCTCAATAGTCAAGCAGACTTGAAATGATAATATATTAAAGGTAGAGTAACTAATGATAGAGCGAGAGAGTTAAGTAAAAGATAGCAGGATAGTACATGATCGAAATAGCAAGACTTTTAAATATAGACTTTCCAAAAATAGCACAAGTGTCGGGAATAGCACAAGAATAGCAGGATGGCCATAGCACAATAGCACCAAGTATAGCAATAGCACAACGAGTATAGTCTAGCACTTTTGTAAATAGACAACGAGAGATATAGCACTTTAATTGTCATTAGATTAATCTAGATAGCATGGCACTTGAATGTAATGCCGACATCCTGATCATGTTAACTCCCATGGGCAAATGGCACCTTTGGGCGCTCCTCCCAGGACCAGATCGGGCTCTATTGCGCTGGCATTGGTTATATTGTTTATCTTTAGACAATCAGTCAATGGCTAATAAAGAGTACCAAGAAATAGATGAGAGCACTAGATGAATAGACGAGATAGCAGAGTGAACGTGAATATATGAGCGAGTAGAGTATAGATGAGAGCTAGTGGACATTGCACGTAACACGTCGAGTAAACAGGTGATAGTAACAGTTGCACAACACGCGCACTTGGTGTTGGCAGTCAGGTGGATATCACTACTTTTCCGCTAGCCATGTTACGCACAGCTCCAGAGGTCCGGCGTGATTCAAGATGAGAGAGAACTTCTAACGGCCGTTTGGATTGTAATGATCCCTAAAGGGTTTCATAGGCATTAGGGTACAACCAGCTCATCGACCATGTGGGAATCCATGGACAGAGGAGACTTACGGAGGCCTTGAACTAGGATTCACTAGTCCGGCGGAAGGAATATCCGACGGAGAGTTCGTCCAAGTCAAGAGAGTGTGTATATAAGGAAACAAGTGCTCGACGTTCTAGAGAAATTCTAGAACAGTGGAGCATGGAGATCGGTGTTCCAAAGCATCGCACGAAAACGTAAACAAGTATAATTAAGCATGGGCAATTTAATTTCATAAATTACCAGATAAATTATGTAACATGTTCATGCCAATTAAGCATATTTGGATGGTTCACGTATGTGTAAGTGTCAGAAATCAAGATATGATAGGTCAAGTGATTGACGTTTATTAGTTAAAATATAATCAATACTTACTGTAACGTCGCGCATTTTTTCGGATCTCGTGGATCCGTGTTTAGCAGGTTTGGTGGCCGAAGTGTGGCCCATGAGTTTGAGTTTCAGGTGTTACGCGCGTTGTGAGGCTTGGTGGGCTGGCGTTGGGCCAAAGCGCTCACAGGTTTTCTGCCTGTGAACGCGACAGGTGTGTGCATCGCGTTCTGAACGCGATGGCCCTGGGGGTCACGTTCTTGTTACCGCCGTTGAGCGGCGACGTCTGCATGCGCACCACGTGCGCGCGTTGGGCGGCTGCTGACGTCAGGTGTGAGAAGGCGACGGCCTTCTATCGCGTTAGGTCGCGACGTAGATCAACGTCGCGTTCTCAACTGCAATGCATTTTTACGGAACCCTGGCCGAACAGAGCTTCACAGGCTTGCTCGACAAGGGGAGCTGCTGCGGGGTTCCTTCGGGCGGTTCGAGGTTCTGGAGGGTGCGTGGGGCGTGTTCTCGTCGCATGGACGTCGTGTGGAGCGGGGAAACGCCGAGAGCTCTTCGGTTTTCGCGTTCTTCGTGAGGTAGGGTGTTCTACCTTGATTTGTGTTGTGGATTGCATGGTAGCTTGTTTACCGCTTTGCAAACAGTAGATACCATGCTAGGGTACATTAAAGCATGGAAAACATGAATTAATCATGATTTGAATGGTCTGGAGTGGTGATCGTGGAGTTCCTCCAGATTAGGGTTTTGCCTGCGAAGGCGACGGGTCTGGGTGTCGCGTTGTACACGCGACAGCCCGACCTGTCGCGTTCATGTGTGAATGCGACATGTCGAAGGGCCGCGTTCTGATGGCGACCAAGTGCCTTGTCGCGTTCATGTTTTGAATGCGACATGTAGTTCCGTCGCGTTAGTGTTTCGAACGCGACATGTCGTTTCGTCGCGGTATGGTTTGAAGGCGACATGTCGGGGGTCGCGTTCTGAAGGTGACTGTGACCCCACATCTCGACCTCAGCCGTGAGTCTTGTTGTGCATGTTTTTAAGGTTGAATATCCGATATTATAGAATGTTGTGCATGGCCTCGGTTAGTGGTGCGTTGGCACTTTAGTGCTCGTAGAGCATGTGCTCACAAGGTAAGTGTGTTTCTAAAATGGTTAACGTAGGTTTGTGTTGGTGCGTAGAGTTTAGCGTGGTTGGGTCTGTGCATGGCACACACATTGTTGTGGGTAACGTAATGATTTGCCGTAGTGTTGGGCAGTGAGGTTCTTGGTGAACCTAGCCGCAGTCTTGTGGTGTCTTTTATAAATTATTTAAGATGGCTTAACCTTATAATATGTGTGGAATTAAGTATTAATGTATGATTATCGTTTATTATGTTATGTGTCTTGATGGTCATGAGATGACTTGGAGACACGCGAATTTTCCCACCGCGGCAAATTGCGAGTTGCGCCATAACGCCACAAATGGCCCTTATTTTGCCTTGAAAGAGTATTTTCCCAATATTCTAGATTTTGCCCATTTTCCTCGGTGCTTTCCCAGGGGTCTGGTCTAGCCGCCGCGATTCATAAACCGCCTCCTCTATCGCGTCCAGAGGTCCCGCCGCCGCCTTCTATTCGCGTCCATTATTTCCGCCGCGATTCATAAACCGCTGTCAAATCACGTCCGGTACCCCTGCGCGAGTTCGGGTCTGACAGCGGCCCGAAAGTCTTCGCGCGCAGGCCGTAATCATGACAAATCTTTGAATCACATCCTTGTCAGACGACGCGATTCAGAGATGTCAAATCCGAGTGTCGCGTCGGCAGACTGCGCAGTATTGAGTCGGTATGCCAAGTCTTAATCGCGTCCGGGCCATCCCGCCGGGATTCAATTCGCGGCGGCCTACCCCGACGATAGTCAAAGAGGCGGTGCAATGTTCCGCACATCAAACCGACCTTCTTAATCGCGGCATGCATGCCCGACGCGATTTATCCCTTTAATTGCGGCGGCTGTCCTGGACGTGATTTTCATCCAGAACTCTAAAAGCGCAACAGCGCTTCCTTTCCAAGGGATCTGGCCATTTGTTTTGAAAGGGAGGGATTTTAGAGAGAGAGAGGTGAGGTTTTAGAGAGAGAGAGAGAGAGAGAGGGGATTCTTCACGGCGGAGCCTTGCCTCGTTGCGTCTTCTCGCCATCCCCGTCCTCGTCTCCGGCCCGACGTCGTTGTCTTCCTCGCCATCGCGCACATCCAACGGAAGCCACGCCATCGTCGTCTTCCTCCTCTCGTTTGCTCCCACAGCGCCGTTACGCCGTCCGGCCTCCTCGGGGAAGCACCCCAGTTTTTCTTTCCACGGACCCAACGTGGTCCTTTCCATTTCGTTTGGCCCTACGTTTGCCCCTTTCCATTTTACACATTACAGCATGCACACAATCATACCTTTTAGTTAGGGGTTTTAAAGACCCACCCAAAAGGTGTGTTCTTCCCCTTTTTCATCTTTGTTATTTATTGTCTAGATTCATTTACTGCACATTCCGGCTAATCCCGTTGTCTCTTTTGTTGTCCTTTTGTCCCAGATTCCGAGCTGAATCTCTTCGACGGCCGGCCGGTGGAAGAGGAGGGTGAACCCACGCACACATCCCGCTTCTTTCTACGGTGAAAGGTACACATCACCCCCTTTCCTACCCGTCCCTACTTTTGGTGCTTTTAGGAAAAGCACTTGGCGATCGCGGTTCCGTTTTATTGTCTTTTCCACTTTTTCTTTGTGGAGAGCGTTCTTCGTCCCCCCCTAAAAAGGGGAGCGGAAAATAGTGTCTACAGACTTATGACAGACCGAGTTTAGTATTTAAGTGATATAATGTGTAGGTTGTATAGTTGTATAGTTTGTGGGTCATGAGTGACAGGTCAAGTCTCTTTAACCTCGCCACCGTGGTTTGTAATAAAGATTACATATTAAGTATCGTGGTTTGTGTGCTAGCCGAGTGTGGTGGTCCGGCGCCTATTCGGAATGCCTCTCTAGTCGGGTACCCCAGGTTCTTTGTGAGCCAGCACGTTGTGTTCGTTGTGCCGGGTTGTGTCTGGTACAGTGTGGTACCGTCGAGGTCTGTGTCGTCTTCCTGGACACCCTCACCCCTAAGTTTGAGTTGTACATTTGGCTGAGGGAAAGACGGCAGTGGGACCAGCGACTTCCCAGAGCTTGTTTTTGTCACTTGTAGCGCGCTCGTAGTGGGGGTACGGACACCAGTAGACGTCACTGTCCCCAAGTCTTGTTTTCCAGTGCCTCACTTTAGGGTGCTCCGGCCGAGACCCTAGAGGTGCCAGGCATGGCCTACAGCTGTGTAGTCTGCAGATGTGGTGTTGGTTGGTCTCCACAGTGTTTGACTTGTTCTTGTGAGCGGCAGTTGGACCTTTCGTCCGTGGTGCGAGACTGAGAGGTAGTTCTTGTGTTGTGTGTCCGGGTTGGATACTGGCCCGATCAGCCAGTAGTCTGTTCCCACGTGGTGGCGTCGTTCCTTTCTGACTCGTGCTTTGCCACCGGTTGTGGCTTTTGTGTTGTTACTTGTTGGTTGAGGTTTTTCTCAGTGAGGTGTGCCCTGGTGTTGGCACAGTTGTAATTGTGGTTAGTGAGCAGGGACTCATTGATTGTGGTTTACTTTGTGTGGAGTGCCTGTCGTTGGCACATGTGTTGGGGTTTTGTCGTGGTGGAGTGCCTTGTGTGGCACTAAGTGTAATGTGTTATGCTTTGTGGTGGTACCTCGTGGTGGTAGGTACCTGTACCCTTTGAGGGTACCGGTTTCTCGTGGTACATTGTGTACCAGCCTTTTCAGGTGTTGAGGTGGAGCTGTGCTCCGTGAAGGTCGAGTGGTGAGACCTTCCACCCGTTGTGTTCACCCTTACTCGGGTGAGCTTCCGTTTATGATTTTAGTATGTGATGGTTTGGCTTTCTGAAGCCAATTCTGTTGCCTGTGTGCGGCTTCCGACGTATGGTGATTTCGGGTGTAATGGACTAGCTTCTGGTTAGCAGTCCTGTTACCCTTTGTGTGTGATTAGAATTCGCTTGTGAAGCTTGTGGCCTAGCAGAGGTGAGCCCATGTGGTATGTAGCTAGGCGACCAGTTGTTGTAGCAGTGTGCTTGGTGAGGCTGTGCCTAGGCACTGTAGTTGTTGACAGACTAGTAGTGTGTACTAGTCGTGTAGTCCCACGTTTCTTCCGAGGACTTTATATTATGTTATGTTTATGTTTAATTGTAATTTATTGTAAATGACGTGAGCATGCCATGATTTGGCTATCGATATTGCCAGTGAACCCTCTGGGGTGAGGTTCTTCTGTATTGTGTGTGGTTTTGGGTGGTCCCCTACTGAGCCTGTGACTTGTTGAGGCTCACTCCCCTACAGTTCTTTTAAGGGCTTACTATTGGTTCGGCTTGTGGAGACGTTGTGTCAGACTTGTACTACCACCAGCTGAGTCGAGTTAGTAGTGTTGTGGGAGCTTTTGCTCCCTCGGGTATGCCCCAGGTACTTGTACTTTTTAATTGGACATGTAATAATAAATGGGACGTTGTAAATTGTTATATGCAGGTATGAGCACATGTACTTTCTTGTGTTTTATACTGTGTAGTTGTCTTTTATATTCTTCTGGACACTTGTGTGAGATATCCCTTGCGAGACTTCGGTCCGTTTGCGTGAGGCGGATCTGGATATGGAGCCTTATTGGACATAAATATCCCGGTCCGTCACACTTACAACTTCGTTTTCCGAATTAAGTCAGTTTAACATGATATGAGGATTACTGTGGAGCGTCAGGACTTGCACAAATCAGGTTTTTAGGCCAAAAATTGAGATCGCGACGCAGCCCAGTAGGGGTCGCGACGGGCTTAGAGTAGAACACGACAGGGCCTTGTACAGATCGCGACGGGTGCTCCAGAACAGGCCGTCAGATCGCGACGGGTTCATTGAAGAAGGCGACAGGGATGTCAGACTAGACGATCCGGTCGTGGCGGTGGTCCTGTCACGATCAGATCGTGACGGAGATTCATGTCGCGATCTACCTGAGAACGCGGCCTATCGGGCCGTCGCGTACTCAGGTCCTTGGCCCGAGTCCAACAGAGATCTGACATGTTCTTGGTTCTTGGTCCAAACTTACCATGTTTTGACACAAGGTCGTTCAACAATTAAGAACCAATGGTACAAGCGATGAAATTTATGAAACTAGTTTTAAACGAATCCAGACATGCAATAGTATTCCCAGTAATTAGGAATTTGAGGACAATCATGGTTCCGACATCGTCCATCCAAGTTAAACATGAAGAACATGAATCTGTGACAGGAGAGATGAAAGATTTATTCTCGAGTAGGGTTGATGAAAATTAGGGCTTTCAAGGGCAAAAGAAGCCTAACTACCATCAGTACCTGCAGTAAACTTTTCGTGGCATGTGATTTAGTATACATGGAGATCAGAGTTAAGAAGGGGTGGGGGTCATGTAAGTTGCAGAACTTTGAAATTTAAGAACAAAAGATTGGGTTGAAGAAAAATACGAAATTTAAGGGCTTTGTTCATGATGATTGGAATATCCTACAGACAGTTTTCCATAGTTTATGCTCGTGAGAATGCCTATCTTGATCGTTTTCCTCTTCTAGGGTTGAGACTTGAGAACTCGGGGTTGAGGGCTTGAGAACTCCTTTCTCCCACGATTTCTCCTCCTCTTGGCCTCTCCTCCTGTCCAGCAACCTCTTGGCACGAGCTAGGGCCGGCCATGAGGGTTTTAGAGAAGTATTTAAGCTTCTCCCCAATCTCTTTCCTAATTTAAGTCTATTTCCCATTTAATTCTGAGTTCCTATTTTCCTCTCCCCTTTTTAAGCAAGAGATCTCCTAATTGGGTTGAGAGAGAGGGGATTTCAGGCCAGCATTAGGGTAGGTTTAGGATTCCAATCCAACTCAAATCACTTATTTTAATGCATTAAATACCCTCTTTTTAGTTAAGTAATATTTTAGTTACGAATTTTGGATATTTTTCTATATTCCCCTTTTAAAATCTCTATTTTAGCCCACTAATTTCTAATGGGTCCATTGAACAAAGCCCATTGATTCTCTTCTTTTAATGGGTTTTATTTAATTCCCTTTTATTTGGTTTCTAATTACTTTATTTTTCATAAATTATTAAATTTTATTTTTCCAAAAATCCAGGTTGCTACAGTCACCGTCGCGATCAAGACACCTCCTTGGGCACAGGTAAGGCCCTGGCGATCACCTCCCTTCATTTGCTTTACTAGTTTCTTTGTTTTCCCCTTGGTCAACATGGTCAAACTGGAGTCAAAGAAGTCATCCAGCATCCATCCAAAGCCAACGAGGGAGCGGCAACGTTCGGAACCTCCGGAGCTACCAACAACCACTGCACATTTCAGGGGTCGTGGAACGGAGAGTCCACAGCCTCGCCAGCGATTCGCATAATCGAGGGAGGCGCTACTACCAGAAAACCTTGGAATCGGAAAGATCGTCGGATAAAATCGCAATTTCAGAGTGCGAAACGAAGGTTTTTCGACCCCAAAACGACGTCTTGTCAGGCGATAAGGGGGCGACGGCGCCTCTGAGTCCTGATTCCGAATTGGGGTCTTATAAGCGATTCTGATAACTGAGCGGAACGTTTTGCCCGTTTGAGCGAAGGGGTGTCCTTATGCGATCACATCAGCAGCCCGCGACCACGCTCCCGGAGAGGAATTTAGGCAGTGGACCAAAATCTCCGAATGCGACCTTCTGCGATCGAGTGTCGATTCTAAATTGTGGCCTTGCGGGCAGGTCCGATCGCCGAGCGAACAAATATCCACGTCCTACCTAAGGGGTACGACAATCGGTGTACTAATACACACACTCCGCGGTGAATTTCGGCCCCTGGAACGGAGTTCCGCGAAACTAGCGCCCTGTCACCGTCTCAGAGTGCCGATTCCGAATTGTGGTCACATAAGCGATTCTGATGCCAGACAGAAAGTTATGCTCAGTTCTTTTGCTGAAGGGGTGAGAATAAACCGTAGGGGGTGACTATATCGGCGATGTTCATGCACCCATAGCTATGACCTAGGGTGGAGATCTCGAGTTGAGTTGAACATGACTTCCGATCGTCGTGATAGGCGGACTCCATGTGTTGGCCCCGCCAGCGATTCGCGTAATCGAGGGAGGTGCTACTACCAGAAAACCTTGGAATCAGAAAGATCGTCGGCTGGAATCGCAATTTTAGAGTGCGAAACGAAGGTTTTTCGACCCCGAAACGACGTCTTATCGGCTAAGGCAATAAGGAGGCAACGGGCGCCTCTGAGTGTCGATTCCAAATTGGGTCTTATAAGCAATTCTGATAACCGAGCGAAACGTTATGCCCGTTTGAGCGAAGGGGTGTCCGTATGCGATCGCATCGGTAGCCCGTGACCACGCTCCCGGAGAGGAATTTAGGCACCGGACCGGAAATCTCTGAATGCAACCTTGTGCCGACCGGGTCAAAGTGCCGATTCTGAATTGGGGCCTTGCGAGTGGTTCTGATCGCCGAGCGAACAAATATTCGCATCCTACCCAAGGGGTACGACAATCGGTGTACTAATACACACGCTACGCGGTGAATTTCGGCCCCATAATGAAATTCCACGAAACCAGCGTCTTTTCGACTGACTCGGAGTGCCGATTCTTAATTGTGGTCACATACGGGATTTCGATGCCTAGGCGGAAAGTTATGCCCAGTTCTTTCGCTGAAGGGGTGGGAATAAACCGTAGGGGGTGACTATATCAGCGACTTTCGTGCACCCATATCTACGACCTGGGGTAGAGATCACGAGCCGAGTTGAACACGACTTACGATCTCCGTGATAGGCCGACTCCATGTGTTGGCCCCTCCAGGGATTCGCGTAATCGAGGGAGGCGCTACTGCCAGAAAACCTTGGAATTGGGAAGATCGTCGGCTAGAAATAATTTCAGAGTGCAAAATGAAGGTTTTTCGACCCCGAAACGATGTCTCTCGCCTAAGGCAATAAGGTAGCGACGGGCGCCTTTGAGTGCCTTTTCCGAATTGGCGTCTTATAAGCGATTCTGCTATCTGAGCGGAAAGTTATGTCCATTTGTGCGAAGGGGTATCCGTATGCAATCGCATCGGCAGCACGCGACCACGCTTCCGGAGAGGAATTTAGTCGCCGGACCGGAAATCTCCGACTGCGACTTTCTCTCGACCGGGTCGAAGTGCCGATTCTGAATTAGGGCCTTGCGGGCTGTTCCGATCCGACCGCGAATAAATATCCGCATGCTACCCATGGGGTACGACAATCAGTGTACTAATACACACGCATCGCGGCGAATTTTTGGCCCCGGAACGGAATTCCGCAAAACCAGCGCCCTGTCGACCTTCTCGGAGTGCCAATTCCGAATTACTGTCACATAAGCGATTCTGATGCCCGGGCGAAAAGCTATGCCCACTTCTTTCGCTGAAGGGGTGAGAATAAACCATAGGGAGTTACTATATCGGCGATGTTCGTGCACCTATATCTACGCCCTGGGTCGAGATCTCGAGTCGAGTTGAACACGACTTCCGATCGCCGGGATAGGGCCCCTCCATGTGTTGGGCCCGCCAGCGATTCGCGTAATCGAGGGAGGCGATACTGCCAGAAAACTTTGGATTCATCAGAAGATCGTCAGCTAGAATCAGAATTTTAGAGTGCAAAATGAAGGTTTTTCGACCCTAAAATGACGTCTTATCGCCTGAGGCATAAAAGAGCGACGGGCGCCTCTGAGTGTCGATTCCGAATTGGGGTCTTATAAGCGATTCTGATAACCGAGCAGAAAGTTTTGCCCATTTGTGCGAGGGGTATCTGTATGCAATCGCATCGGCAGCACGCGACCACGCTCCCGGAGAGGAATTTAGGCGCCGGACCGGAAATCTCCGAATGCGACTATGTCTCGACCGGGTCGAAGTGCCAATTCTGAATTGGGGCCTTGCGGGCGGTTCCGATCACCGAGCGAATAAATATTCGCGTCCTACCCAAGGGGTACGACAATCGGTGTACTAATACACACACTTCGCGGCAAATTTTGACTCCGGAACTGAATTCCTCAAAACCAGCGCCCTGTCGACCTTCTCAGAGTGTCGATTCCGAATTGTGGTCACATAAGCGATTCCGATGCCCGGGCGGAAAGTTATGCCCAGTTCTTTCGCTGAAGGGGTGAGAATAAACATAGGGGGTGACTATATCGGTGATGTTCCTGCACCCATATCTACGACCTGGGGTCGAGATCTCGAGCCGAGTTGAACACGACTTCCGATTGCCGTGATAGGCCGACTCCATGTGTTGGCGCCGCCAGCGATTCGCGTAATCGAGGGAGGCGCTACTGCTAGAAAACCTTGGATTTACGAAGATCGTCGGCTAGAATCAAAATTTTAGAGTGCGAAATGAAGGTTTTTCAACCCTAAAATGACGTCTTATCGCCTGAGGCAGCAAATTTCGACGGCGCCTCTGAATGTCGATTCTGAATTAGGGTCTTATAAGCGAATCTGCTAACCGAGCGGAAAGTTGTGCCCATTTGTGCGAAGGCGTATCCGTATGCGATCGCATCGGCAGCACGGGACCACGTTCCCGGAGAGGAATTTAGGCACCGGACGGAAATCTCCGAATGCTACTTTGTCTCGACGGGTCGAAGTGCCGATTCTGAATTGGGGCCTTGCGGGCGTTTCCGATCGCCGAGCGAACAAATATCTGCATCCTACCCAAGGTGTACGACAATCGGTGTACTAATACACACGCTTCGCGGCAAAGTTTGGCCGGGAATGGAATTCCGCAAAACCAGCGCCCTGTCGACCTTCTCAGAGTGCCGATTCCAAATTGTTGTCACATAAGCGATTTCGATACCGGGCGGAAAGTTATGCCCAGTTCTATCGCTGAAGGGGTGAGAATAAACTATAGGGGTGACTATATCGGCGATGTTCGTGCACACATATCTACGACCTGGGGTCGAGATCTCGAGCCGAGTTAAACATGACTTCCGA
Organism: Colocasia esculenta; assembly: GCA_014218235.1. NCBI lineage: Eukaryota > Viridiplantae > Streptophyta > Magnoliopsida > Alismatales > Araceae > Colocasia > Colocasia esculenta. The sequence goes on from JACBKR010000768.1 coordinate 36,883, forward strand.
TCGCCGTGATAGGCCGACTCCATGTGTGGGCCCCGCCAGCGATTCGCATAATCAAGGGAGGCGCTACTGCTAGAAAACATTGGATTCGGGAAGATCGTCGGCTAGAATAACAATTTTAGAGTGCGAAATGAAGGTTTTTCGACCCTAAAATGACGTCTTATCGCCTGAGGCATAAAAGGGTGACGGGCGCCTCTGTGTGTCGATTCCGAATTAGGGTCTTATAAGCGATTCTACTAACCGAGCGAAAGTTATGCCCATTAATGCGAAACGATAGTTTTTTGACCCCGAAATGTTGTCTTATCGCCTGAGGCAATAAGAAGGCGACGGGCGCCTCTGAGTGCCGATTCCGAATGGGGTCTTATAAGCGATTCTGATAACCGAGCGGAAGTTATGCCCGTTGAGTGATGGGTGTCCGTATGCGATCGCATCGGCAGCCCGCGGCCACGCTCCCGGAGAGGAATTTAAGCGCCGGACCGGAAATCTCCGAATGCGACCTTGTGTCGACCGGGTCAAAGTGTCGATTTTGAATTGGGGCCTTGCAGGCGGTTCCGATCGCCGAGCGAACAAATATCCGCGTCCTACCCAGGGGTACGACAATCGATATACTAATACACACGCTTTGCGGTGAATTTTGGCCCCGGAACGGGATTCCGCAAAACCAGTGCCCTGTCGACCTTCTCAGAGTGCTGATTCCGAATTGTTGTCACATAAGCGATTCCGATGCCCGGGTGGAAAGTTATGCCCAGTTCTTTCACCGAAGGGGTGAGAATAAACCATAGGGTGTTTCTATATCGGCGATGTTCGTGCACCCATATCTGCAACCTGGGGTGGAGATCTCGAGCCGAGTTGAACACGACTTCCGATCGCCGTAATTGGCCGACTCCATGTGTTGGCCCCGCCAGCGATTCGCGTAATCGTGGGCGGCGCTACTGTCTGAAAACCTTGAATTCGGGAAGATCGTCGGATAGAATCACAATTTTAGAGTACGAAATGAAGATTTTTCGACATCGAAATGATGTCTTATCGCTTGAGGCATAAGGGGGCGATGGGCGCCTCTGAGTGTCGATTCCGAATTGGGGTCTTATAAGCGATTCTGATAACCGAGCTGAAAGTTATGCCCATTTGAGTGAAGGGGTGTCCATATGCGATCGCATCGGCAGCCCGCGACCTTGCTCCTGGAGTGGAATTTAGGAGCCAGACCGAAAGTCTCCGAATGCGACCTTGTGTCGACCGAGTCGAAGTCTCGATTCTGAATTGGGGACTTGCAGGAGGTTCCGATCGCCGGGCGAACAAATATCTGCGTCCTACCCAAGGGGTATGAGAATCGGTGTACTAATACACACGTTGTGCGACAAATTTCGGCCCCGGAATCGAATTTTACATGACTGGTGCCCTGTCGACCGTCTCGGAGTGCCGATTCCGAATTGTGGTCACATAGCGATTCCGATGCCCGGGCGGAATGTTATGCCTAGTTCTTTCGCTGAAGGGGTGAGAATAAACCATAGGGGGTGACTATATCGGCGATGTTCGTGCACCCATATCTACGCCCTGGGGTCGAGATCTCGAGTCGAGTTGAACACGACTTCCGATCGCCGGGATAGGACGACTCCATGTGTTGGGCCCGCCAGTGATTCGCGTAATCGGGAGGCGCTACTACCAGAAAACTTTGGATTCAGGAAGATCATCGGCTAGAATCAGAATTTTAGAGTGCAAAATGAAGGTTTTCGACCCTAAAATGACGTCTTATCGCCTGAGGCATAAAAGAGCGACGGGCGCCTCTGAGTGTCGATTCTGAATTGGGGTCTTATAAGCGATTCTGATAACTGAGCAGAAAGTTTTGCCCATTTGTGCGAAGGGGTATCTGTATGCAATTGCATCGGCAGCACGCGTCCACGCTCCCGGAGAGGAATTTAGGCGCCGGACCGGAAATCTCCGAATGCAACTTTGTCTCGACTGGGTCGAAGTGCCGATTCTGAATTGGGGCCTTGCGGGCGGTTCCGATCGCCGAGCGAACAAATATCTGCATCCTACCCAAGGGTACGACAATCGGTGTACTAATACACACGCTTCGCGGCAAAGTTTGGCCCGGAAACGGAATTCCACAAAACTAGCGTCTTGTCGACCTTCTCAGAGTGCCGATTCCAAAGTGTTGTCACATAAGCGATTCCGATACCCGTGCGGAAAGTTATGCCCAGTTCTATCGCTGAAGGGGTGAGAATAAACTATAGGGGGTGACTATATCGGCGATGTTCGTGCACACATATCTACGACCTGGGGTCGAGATCTCGAGCCTAGTTAAACATGACTTCCGATCGCCGTGATAGGCCGACTCCATGTGTTGGCCCCGCCAGCGATTCGCATAATCGAGGGAGGCGCTACTGCCAGAAAACCTTGGATTTGGGAAGATCGTCAGCTAGAATCACAATTTTAGAGTGCGAAATGAAGGTTTTTCGACCTTAAAATGACGTCTTATCGCCTGAGGCATAAAAGGGTGACGGGCGCCTCTGTGTGTCGATTCCGAATTAGGGTCTTATAAGCGATTCTGCTAACCGAGCGGAAAGTTATGCCCATTAATGCGAAGGGGCATCCGTATGCGATCACATCGGCAGCACGCGACAACGCTCCCATAGAGGAATTTAGGCGCCGGACCGGAAATCTCCGAATGCTACTTTGTCTCGACCGGGTCGAAGTGCCGATTCTGAATTGGGGCCTTGCGGGCGGTTCCGATCGCCGAGCGAACAAATATCCGCATCCTACCCAAGGGGTATGACAATCGGTGTACTAATACACACGCTTCGCGGTGAATTTTGGCCCGGGAATGGAATTCCGCAAAACCAGCGCCCTGTCGACCTTCTCAGAGTGTTGATTCTGAATTGTTGTCATATAAGCGAGTCTGATGCCCGGGCGGAAAGTTATGCCCAGTTCCTTCGCTGAAGGGGTTTGAATAAACCGTAGGGGTGACTATATCGGCGATGTTCGTGGACCTATATCTACGACCTGGGGTGCAGATCTTGACTCGAGTTGAATACGACTTCCGATCGCCGTGATAGCCCGACTCCATATGTTGGCCCCGCCAGCGATTCGCATAATCGAGGGAGGCGCTACTGTCAGAAAACCTTGGAATTGGAAGATCGTCAGCTAGAATCACAATTTTAGAGTGCGAAACGATAGTTTTTTGACCCCAAAATGGTGTCTTATCGCCTGAGGCAATAAGAGGGCGATGGGCACCTCTGAGCGCCGATTCCGAATTGGGGTCTTATAAGCGATTCTGATAACCGAGAGGAAAGTTATGCCCGTTTGAGTGATGGGGTGTCCGTATGGCGATCGCATCGGTAGCCCGCGGCCACGCTCCCGGAGAGGAATTTAGGCGCCGGACCGGAATCTCCGAATGCGACCTTGTGTCGACCGGTCAAAGTGTCGATTCTGATTGGGGCCTTGCATGCGGTTCTGATCTCCGAGCGAACAAATATCCGCGTCCTACCCATTTGGTACGACAATCGGTATACTAATACACACGCTTTGCGGTGAATTTTGGCACCAGAATGGGATTCTGTAAAACCAGTGCCCTGTCGACCTTCTCAGAGTGCCGATTCTGAATTGTTGTCACAAAAGCGATTCCGATGCCCGGGTGGAAAGTTATGCCCAGTTCTTTCACTGAAGGGGTGAGAAAAAACCATAGGGTGTGACTATATCGGCGATGTTCGTGCACCCATATCTGCGACCTGGGGTGGAGATCTCGAGCCGAGTTGAACACGACTTCCGATCGCCGTGATTGGCCGACTCCATGTGTTGGTCCCGCCAGCGATTCGCGTAATCGTGGGCGGCGCTACTGCCAGAAAATCTTGGATTCGGGAAGATCGTCGGCTAGAATCACAATTTCAGAGTGCGAATTGAAGATTTTTCGACGTCGAAATGATGTCTTATCGCTTGAGGCATAAGGGGGCGATGGGCGCCTCTGAGTGCTGATTCCGAATTGGGGTCTTATAAGCGATTCTGATAACCGAGCTGAAAGTTATGCCCATTTGAGTGAAGGGGTGTCCGTATGCAATCACATCGGCAGCCCGCGACCTTGCTCCCGGAGTGGAATTTAGGCGCCAGACCGGAAATCTCCGAATGCGACCTTGTGTCAACCGAGTAGAAGTGTCGATTCTGAATTGGGGACTTGCATTAGGTTCCGATCGCCGGGCGAACAAATATCCGCGTCCTATCCAAGGGGTATGACAATCGGTGTACTAATACACACGTTGTGCGACAAACTTCGGCCCCGGAATCGAATTCTGCAGAACTGGTGCCCTGTCGACCGTCTCGGAGTGCCAATTCCGAATTGTGGTCACATAAGCGATTCTGATGCCGGGCAGAAATTTATGCCAGTTCTTTCGCTGAAGGGGTGAGAATAAACCATAGGGGGTGACAATATCGACGATGTTCGTGCACCCATGTCTACGACCTGGGGTCGAGATCTCGAGTCGAGTTGAACACGACTTCCGATCGCTTTGATAGGCCGACTCCATGTGTTGGCCCCGCCAGCGATTCGCGTAATCGAGGGAGGCGCTACTGCCATAAAACCTTGGATTCGGGAAGATCGTCGGCTAGAATCACAATTTCTGAGTGCGAAATGAAGATTTTTCGACCTCGAAATGACATCTTATCGCTTGAGGCATAAGGGGGCGATGGGCGCCTCTCAGTGCCGATTCCGAATTGGGGTCTTATAAGCGATTCTGATAACAGAGAAAAGTTATGCCCATTTGAGTGAAGGGGTGTCCGTATGCGATCGCATCGGCAGCCCGCGACCTTGCTCCTAGAGTGGAATTTAGGCGCCAGACCGGAAATCTCCGAATGTGACCTTGTTCGATCGAGTCGAAGTGCCGATTCTGAATTGGGGACTTGCGGGAGGTTCCAATCGCCTGACGAATAAAATTAGTGTCCTACCCAAGGGGTACGACAATCGGTCTAAAGCGGAAAGTTATGCCCATTTGTGCGAAGGGGTATCCGTATGCGATCGCATCGGCAACACGCGACCACGCTCCCGGAGCGGAATTTAGGCGCCGGACTGGAAATCTCCGAATGCGACTTTGTCTCGACGGGTTGAAGTCCCGATTCTAAATTGGGGCCTTGCGGGCGGTTCCGATCGCCGAGCGAACAAATATCTGCATCCTACCCAAGGGGTACAAGAATCGGGTACTAATACACACGCTTTGTGGTGAATTTTGGCGCCGAAATGAAATTCCACAAAACCAGCGCCATGTCGACCTTCTCAGAGTGTCAATTCCGAATTGTTGTCATATAAGCGATTCTGATGCCTGGGCAGAAAGTTATGCCCAGTTCTTTCGCTGAAGGGGTGAGAATAAACCATAGGGGGTGACTATATAGGCGATGTTCGTGCACCCATATCTACGACCTGGGGTCGAGATCTCGAGCCGAGTTGAACACGACTTTCGATCGCTTTGATAGGCCGACTCCATGTGTTGGCCCCGCCAGCGATTCGCGTAATCGAGCGAGGCGCTACTGCCAAAAAACCTTGGATTCGAGAAGATCGTCGGCTAGAATCACAATTTTATAGTGCAAAATGAAGGTTTTTCGACCCTAAAATGATGTCTTGTCGCCTGAGGCATAAAAGGGCGATGGGCGCCTCTGAGTGTCGATTCCGAATTGGGGTCTTATAAGTGATTCTACTAACCGAGCGAAAAGTTATGCCCATTTGTGCGAGGGGTATCCATATGCGATCGCATCGGCAGCACGCGACCATGCACCCGGAGAGGAATTTAGGCGCCGGACCGAAAATCTCCGAATGCGACTTTGTCTCGACCGGGTTGAAGTGCTGATTCTGAATTGGGGCCTTGCGGGCGGTTCCGATCGCCGAGCGAACAAATATCTGCATCCTACCCAATGGGTACGACAATCGGTGTACTAGTACACACGCTTTGCGACGAATTTTGGCGCCGAAATGAAATTCCGCAAAACCAACGCCTTGTCGACCTTCTCAGAGTGCCAATTCTGAATTGTTGTCACATAAGCGATTCCGATGCCCAGTCGAAAAGTTATGCCCAGTTCTTTCGCTGAAGGGGTGAGAATAAACCATAGGGGGTGACTATATCGGCGATGTTCGTGCACCCATATCTCCGGCCTGGGGTTGAGATCTCGAGTCGAGTTGAACACGACTTCCGATCGCCATGATAGGCCGACAGAAAACCTTGGATTCAGGAAGATCGTCAACTAGAATCACAATCTTAGAGTGCGAAATGAAGGTTTTTCGACCCTAAAATGACGTCTTATCGCCTAAGGCATAAAATGGCGACGGCGCCTCTGAGTGTCGATTCCGAATTGGAGTCTTATAAGCGATTCTGATAACCGAGCGAAAAGTTTTGCCCATTTGGGCGAATGGGTATCCGTATGTGATCGCATCGGCAGCACTCGACCACGCTCCCAGAGAGGAATTTGGGCGTCGGATCGGAAATCTCCGAATGCGACTTTGTCTCGACCGGGTCGAAGTGCCGATTCTAAATTGGGGCCTTGCGGGCGGTTTCGATCGCCGAGCGAACAAATATCCGCATCCTACCCAAGGGGTACGACAATCGGTGTTCTAATACACACGTTTCACGGTGAATTTTGACCCCGGAACAGAATTCCATAAAACCAGCGCCCTGTCGACCTTCTCGGAGTGCCGATTCCGAATTGTTGTCACATAAGTGATTACGATGCCCAGGCGGAAAGTTATGCCCAGTTCTTTCGCTGAAGGGGTGAGAATAAACCATAGGGGGTGACTATATCGGCGATGTTCGTGCACCCATATCTACGACCTGGGGTCGAGATCTCGAGCCGAGTTGAACACGATTTCCGATCGTAGTGATAGGCCGACTCCATGTGTTGGCCCCACCAGCGATTTGCGTAATCGAGGGAGGCGCTACTGCCAGAAAACCTTGGATTCGAGAAGATCGTCGGCTAGAATCACAATTTCAGAGTGCGAATGAAGATTTTTCGACCTCAAAATGACGTCTTATCGCTTGAGGCATAAGGGGGCGATGGACGACTCTGAGTGCCAATTCCGAATTGGGGTCTTATAAGGGATTCTGATAACGAGCGAAAAGTTTTACCCGTTTAAGCGAAGGGGTGTCCGTATGCGATCGCATTGGCAGCCCGCGACCACGCTCCGGAGAGGAATTTAGGGGCCGGACCGAAAATCTCCCAATGTGACCTTGTGTTAAACGGGTCGAAGTGTCGATTCTGAATTGGGGGCTTGCGGGCGGTTCCGATCACCGGGCGAACAAATATCCGCGTCCTACCCAAGGGGTATGACAATCGGTGTACTAATACACACGCTGCGCGGCAAATTTCTGCCCCGGAACGGAATTCCACAAAACCAGTGCCCTGTCGACCGTCTCGGAGTGCCGATTCCGAATTGTGGTCACATAAGCGATTCCGATACCCGGGCGGAAAGTTATTCCCAGTTCTTTCGCTGAAGGGGTTGAATAACCTTAGGGGTGACTATATCGGCGATGTTCGTGGACCTATATCTACAACCTAGGGTGCAGATCTCGACCCGCATTGAACACGACTTCTGATCTCCGTGATAGGCCGACTCCATGTGTTGGCCACGCCAGCGATTCGCGTAATCGAGGGAGGTGCTACTGCCAGAAAACCTTGGAATCGGGAAGATCGTCGGCTAGAATCACAATTTTAGAGTGCGAAACGTGATTTTTTCGACCCCGAAATGGGATCTTATCACCTGAGGCAATAAGAGAGCGACGGGCGCCTCTGAGTGCCGATTCCGAATTGGGGTCTTATAAGCGATTCTGATAACCGAGCGGAAATTTATGCCTGTTTGAGCGAAGGGGTGTCCGTATGCGATCGAATCGACTGCCTGCGACCACGCTCCGGAGAGGAATTTAGGAGCCGGACCATAAATCTATGAATGCGACATTGTGTCGACCGGGTCGAAGTGCTGATTCTGAATTGGGGCTTTGCATGCGGTTCCGATCGCCGAGCGAACAAATATCCGCGTGCTACCCAGGGGGTACGACAATCGGTGTACTAATACACACGCTTCGCGGCGAATTTTGGCCCCGAAATGGAATTCCGTAAAACCAGTGCCCTGTCGACCTTCTCAGAGTGTCGATTCCAAATTGTTGTCACATAAGCGATTCCGATGCCCGGGCGGAAGGTTATGCCCAACTCTTTCGCTGAAGGGGTGAGAATAAACCATAGGGGGTGACTATATCGGCGATGTTCGTGCACCCATATTTACGACCTGTGGTCGAGATCTCGAGTTGAGTTGAGCACAACTTCCGATCGCCGTGATAGGCCGGCTACATGTGTTGGCCCGCCAACGATTTGCGTAATCGAGGAGGCGCTACTACCAGAAAACCTTGGATTCAGGAAGATCGTCGGCTAGAATCACATTTTAGAGTGCGAAATGAAGGTTTTGACTCTAAAATGACGTCTTATCGTCTGAGACATAAAGGGGCGACAGGCGCCTCTGTGTGTCGATTCCGAATTGGGGTCTATAAGCGATTCTGATAAACGAGTGGAAAGTTATGCCCATATGGTGAAGGGGTATCCGTATGCGATCGCATCGGCAGCACGCGACCACGCTCCGGAGAGGAATTAGGCGCCGGACCGGAAATCTACGAATGCGACTTTTGTCCTCGACCGGATCGAAGTGTCGATTATGAATTGGGGCCTTGCGGGCGGTTTCGATCGCCGAGCGAATAAATATCTGCATCCTACCCAAGGGGTATGATAATTGGTGTACTAATACACACGCTTCGCGGCGAATTTTGGCCCTGTAACGGAATTCTGCAAAAGTAGCGCCCTGTCGACATTTTCAGAGTATCGATTCGAATTGTTGTCATATAAGCGATTCCGATGCCCGGGCGGAAAGTTTTGCCCAGTACTTTAGCAGAGGGGTGAGACTAAACCATAGGGGGTGACTATATCGGCGATGTTCGTGCACCCATATCTACGACCTGGGGTCAAGATCTCGAGTCGAGTTGAACACGACTTACGATCGCCGTGATAAGCCGAATCCATATGTTGGCCCCGCCAGCGATTCGCGTAATCGAGGGAGGCGCTACTGCCAGAAACCTTGGATCAGGAAGATCGTCGGCTAGAATCACAATTTTAGAGTGCGAAATGAGGTGTTTCGACCCTAAATTGACGTCTTATCGCCTGAGGCTTAAAAGCGCGATGGGCGACTCTGAGTGTCGATTCAAATTGGGGTCTTATAAGCGATTATGATAACTGAGCAGCAAGTTTTTCCCATTGTGCAAAGGGGTATCCGTATGCGATCGCATCGGCAGCACGCGACCACGCTCCCGGAGAGGAATTTAGGCGTCGGACCGAAAATCTCCGAATGTGACTTTGTCTCGACCGGTCGAAGTGTCGATTCTGATTTGGGGCCTTGCGGGCGGTTCGGATCGCCGAGCGAACAAATATCTGCAACTGACCCATGGGGTACGAACAAAAAAAATAAACTAAACACACGCGGGGGGGGGGTGGGGGGGGGGGGGGGGTGGGGTACGACAATCGGGGACTATACACACGCTCGGGGGGGGGGGGGGGGGGGGGGGGGATTTTGGCCCCGAAACGGAATTCTGAGAAACCAGCGCCTTGTCGACCGTCTCGGAGTGCCGATTCCGAATTGGTCACGTAAGCGATTCCGATGCCCGTGCGGAAAGTTATGCCCAATTCTTTCGCTGAGGGGTGGAATAAATCGGAGGGGTGACTATATCGGCGATGTTCGGGCACCCATATCCACGACCTGGGGAGGAGATCTCGAGTCGAGTTGAACACAACTTCCGATCGCTGTGACTGGCGGCTCCGCGTGTGGCTCTGCCAGTGATTCGCGTAATCGAGGGAGTCGCTACTGCGAAAAAACCTTTGAATAGGGGAGATCGTCGGCTAGAATCGCAATTTCGGAGTGCGAAACGAGGTTTTTACACCCCAAATCGACGTCTTATCGCCTGAGGCAATAAGTGGGCGTCGAGCGCCTCTGAGTACCAATTCTAAATTGGGGTATTATAAGCGATTCCGATAACCGGCGAAAAGTTATGCCTGTTTGAGCGAAGCGGTGTCCGTATGCGATAGCATAGGCAGCCTGTGACCGCGCTCCCGAGGGGAATTTAGGCTCTGGACCGGAAATCTCCGAAGCGACCATTTACCGACCGGGTCGAAGTGTCGACTCTGAATTGGGGCCTCGCGGGCGGTTCCGACCCCCGGGCGAGTAAAATCCGCGTCCGATTGGAGGATACGACAGTCGTTGTACTAGTACACACGCTCCGGGGGGATTTTGGCCCCGGAACGGAATTCCGCGAAACCAGCGCCTTGTCGACCGTCTCGGAGTGCCGATTCCGAATTGTGGTCACGTAAGCGATTCGATGCCCGTGCGGAAAGTTATGCCCAATTCTTTGCTGAAGGGGTGGGAATAACCGGAGGGGTGACTATATCGGCGATGTTCGGCACCCATATCCACGACCAGGGGAGGAGATCTCGCGTTACGTTGCACACGACTTCCGATCGCTGTGACTGGGCGGCTCCGCGTGTGGGCTTTGCCAGCGATTCGCGTAATCGAGGGAGTCGCTACTTTTTGCCCAAAAACCTTGGAATAGGCGATATCGTCGGCTAGAATCGCAATTTCGGAGTGCGAAACGAAGGTTTTTACACCCCAAATCGACGTCTTATCGCCTGAGGCAATAAGTGGGCGTCGAGCGCCTCTGAGTGCCGATTCTAAATTAGGGTTCTTATAGCGATTCCGATAACCGAGCGAAAAGTTATGCCCGTTTGAGCGAAGCGGTGTCCGTATGCGATCTCATAGCAGCCTGCGACCGCGCTCCCGGAGAGGAATTTGGACGCCGGACTGGAAATCTTCGAATGCGACCATTTACCGACCGGGTCGAAGTGCCCACTCTGAATTGGGGCCTCGCGGGCGGTTCCGACCCCCGGCGAGTAAATATCTGCGTCCGACTGGATGGTACGCAGTCGTTGTACTAGTACAGACGCTACAGGGGGGGATTTTGGCACCAGAACGGAATTCGGTGAAACCAGCGCCTTGTCGATCGTCTCGAAGTGTCGATTCCGAATTGTGTCACGTAAGCGATTCCGATGCCCGTGCGGAAAGTTATGCCTATTCTTTAGCTGAAGGGGTGGGAATAAACCGGAAGGGGTGATTATATCGGCGATGTTCGGGTACCCACATCCACGACCTGGGGAGGAGATCTCGCATCGACTTGAACACGACTTCCGATCGCTGTGATTGGTTGGCTCCGCGTGTGGGCTCCGCCAGCGATTCGCGTAATCGAGGAGTCGCTACTGCCAAAAACCTTGGAATAGGGGAGATCGTCGGCTAGAATCGCAATTTTGGAGTGCGAAACGAAGGTTTTTAGACCCAAAACGACGTCTTATCACCTGAGGCAATAAGCGGGCGTCGAGCGCCTCTGAGTGCCGATTCTGAATTGGGGTCTTATAAGCGATTCCGATAACCGAGCGAAAAGTTATGCTTGTTTGAGCGAAGCGGTGTCCGTATGCGATCGCATAGGCAGCCTGCGACCGCCTCTCCGAGAGGAATTTGGGCGCCGCACCGGAAATCTCCTAATGCGACCATTTACCGACCGGGTCGAAGTGCCGACTCGGAATTGGGGCCTCGCGGGCGGTTCCGACCCACGGGCGAGTAAATATCCGCGTCCGACTGGAGGGTACGGCAGTCCGTGTACTAGTACCACGCTCCTGGGGAGATTTTGGCCCCGGAACGGAATTCCGCGAAACTAGCGCCTTGTCGACCGTCTCGGAGTGCCGATTCCGAATTGTGGTCACGTAAGCGATTCCGATGCCCGTGCGGAAAGTTATGCACAATTCTTTCGCTGTAGGGGTGAGAATAACCGGAGGGGGTGACTATATCGGCGATGTTCGGGCACCCATATCCACGCCTGCGGAGGAGATCTCGTGTCGAGTTGAACACACTTCCGATCCCTGTGACTGGGCGGCTCCGCGTATGGGCTCTGTTAGCGATTCGCGTAATCGAGGGAGTCGCTACTGCAAAAAAAACCTTGAAATAGGGAGTTCGTCGGCTAGAATCGCAATTTCCTAGTGCGAAACGAGGTTTTTACACCCCAAATCGACGTCTATCACCTGAGGCAATAAGTGGGCGTCGAGCACCTCTGAGTGCCGATTCTGATTGGGGTCTTAACGCGATTCCGATAACCGAGCGAAAAGTTATGCCTGTTTGAGCGAAGCGGTGTCCGTATGCGATCGCATAGCCGGCCCTGCGACCGCGCTCCCGGAGAGGAATTTGGGCGCCGGACCAAATCTCCGAATGCGACCATTTAATCGACCGGGTCGAAGTGCCGACTCTGAATTGGGGCCTCGCGGCGGTTCCGACCCCCCGGCTAGTAAATATCCGCGTCCGACTGGAGGGTACGGCAGTCGGTGTACTAGTACACACGCTCCGGGGGATATTTTGGTCCCGGAACGGAATTCCGTAAACTAGCGCCTTGTCGACCGTCTCGGAGTGCCGATTCGATGTGTGGTCACGTAAGCGATTCAGATGCCCGTGCGGAAAGTTTGCCCAATTCTTTCGCTGAAGGGGTGGAATAAACCGGAGGGGGTGACTATATCGGATATTTTTTGGCACCCATATCCACTACCTGGGGAAAGATCTCGCGTCGAGTGAACACACTTCCGATCGCTGTGACTGGGCGCTCCGCGTGTCGCTCCGCCATTGATTCGCGTAATCTAGGGAGTCGCTACTGCCAAAAACCTTGGAATTGGGGAGCGTCGGGTAGAATCACAATTTTGGAGTGCGAAACGAAGGTTTTAAGACCCCGAATCGACGTCTTATCGCCTGATGCAATAAGTGCGCGTCGAGCGCCCTAGTGCCGATTCCGAATTGCGGTCTTATAAGTGATTCCGATAACCGAGCGAAAAGGTTATGCCTATTTGAGCGAAGCGGTGTCCGTATGCGATCGCATAGGCAGCCTGCGACCGCGCTCCCGTAGAGGAATTTGGGCGCGCGCACCGGAAATCTCCGAATGCGACCATTTACCGACCGGGGCGAAGTGCCGACTTTGAATTGGGGCCTCGCGGGCTGTTCCGACCCCCGGTCGAGTAATATCTGCGTCCGACTGGAGGGTACGGCAGTCATTGTACTAGTAACACACCTACAGGAGGGATTTTGGCCCCGAAACGGAATTCGTGAACCAGTGCCTTGTAGACCGTCTCGGAGTGTCGATCCGAATTGTGGTCACGTAAGCGATTCCGATGCCCGTGGAAAGTTAGCCCCAATTCTTTCGCTGAAGGGTTGGGAATAACCGGAGGGGGTGACTATATCGGCGATGTTCGGGCACCCATATCCACCACCTGGGGAGGATCTCGAGTCGAGTTGAACACGACTTCCGATCGCTGTGACTGGGCGGCTCGCAGTGGGCTCCGCCAGCGATTCGCGTAATCGAGGGATCGCTACTAGCCAAAAAAAAACCATGGAATAGGGGAGATCGTGGCTAGAATACAATTTTGGAGTGTGAAATGAAGTTTTTACACCACCACGAACGACGTCTTACGCCTGAGGCAATTAGTAGGCGCCGAGCGCCTCTGAGTGCCGATTCCGAATGGGGTGTTATAAGCGCTTCCGATAACCGAGCGAAAAGTTATGCCTGTTTGAATTGGGGTACGGCAGTCGGTGTCTATAGCTCCGGGGGGGGGGGGGGGGGGGGGGGGGGGGGGGGGATTTTTGCCCCGAACGGAATTCTGCGAAACCATCGCCATTGTCGACCCGGCTCGTAGTGCCGATTCCGAATTGTGGTCACGTAAGCAATTCCGATGCCCGTGCGGAATTATGCGCAATTCTTTCGCTGAAGGGTGGGAATAACCGGAGGGGGTGACTATATCGGCGTTGTTCGGGGCACACATATCCACGACCTGGGGAGGAGATCTCGCGTCGAGTTGACACCGACTTCCGATCGCTGTGACTGGGCGGCTCCGCGTGTGGGCTCCGCCAGTGATTCGCGTAATCGAGGGAGTCGCTACTTTTTGCCAAAAACCTTGGAATAGGAGAGATCGTCGGCTAGAATCGCAATTTCGGAGTGCAAAACGAAGGTTTTTAGACCCCGAAACGACGTCTATCGCCTGAGGCATTAAGGGGCGTCGAGCGCCTCTGAGGGCCGATTCCGCTAACCGGCGAAATGTTATGCCTGTTTGAGCGAAGCGGTGTCCGAGGCGATCGCATCGGCAGCCTGCGACCCGCTCTCCCGTAGAGTGATTTGGGCACCTGACCGGAAATCGACGAATGCGACCATTTACCGACCGGGTCGAAGTGCCGACTCTGAATTTGGGCCTCGCGGCGGTTCGACCCCCCGGGCGAGTAAATATCCGCGTCCGACCGGAGGGTACGGCAGTCGGTGTACTAGTAGTACACCGCTCCGGGGGGATTTTGGCCACGGAATGGAATTCCGTAAACCAGCGCCTTGTCGACCGTCTCAGTGCCGATTCTGAATTTTGGTCAGTAAGTGATTCCGATGCCCGTGCGGAAGTTATGCCCAATTCTTTCGCTGAAGGGTGGTAATAAACCGGAGGGGGTGACTATATCGGCGATGTTCGGGCACCCATATCCACGACCTGGAGGAATCTCACGTCGAGTTGAACACAACTTCCGATCGCTGTTACTGGGCTGCTCCGCGTGTGGCTCCGCCAGTGATTCGTGTAATCGAGGGAGTCGCTACTGCCAAAAAACCTTCGAATAGGGGATATCGTCGGCTAGAATCGCAATTTCAGAGTGCGAAACGAATTTTTTAGACCCCGAAATAACGTCTTATTGCCTGAGGCAACTATGGCCGTCGAGCGCCTCTGAGTTCCGATTCCGAATTGGGGTCTTATAAGCGATTCCGATACCGAGCAAAAAGTAATGCATGTTTGAACGAAGCGGTGTCCGTATGCGATCGCATCGGCAGCCTGCACCGCGCTCGCCGGAGAGGAATTTGGGCACCGGACCGGAAATCACCAAATGCGACCATTTAACGACCGGGTCGAAGTGCCGACTTTGAATTGGGGCCTCGCGGTGGTTCCGACCCCCGAGCGAGTAAATATCCGCGTCCGACCGGAGGGTACGGCAGTCGTGTACTAGTACACACCTCCGGGGGGATTTTGGCCCGAACGGAATTCCGCGAAACCAGCGCATTGTCGACCATCTCGGAGTGCCGATTCCGAATTGTGGTCACGTAAGCGATTCCGATGCCCTGCGAAAAGTTATGCTCAATTCTTTCGCTGAAGGGGTGGGAATAAACCGGAGGGGTGACTATATCGGCGATGTTCGGGCACCCATATCACGACATGGAGGGAATCTCGCGTCGAGTTGAACACGACTTCCGATCGCTGTGACTGGGCGGCTCCGCGTGTGGGCTCCGCCAGCGATTCGCGTAATCGAGGGAGTCACTACTGCCAAAAAACCTTAGAATAGGGGAGATCGTCGGCTAGAATCGCAATTTTGGAGTGCGAAATGAACGTTTTTAGACCCCGAACCGACGACTTATCGCCTAAGGCATAAGTGGGCGTCGAGCGCATCTGAGGGCCGATTCCGAATTGGGGTCTTATAAGCGATTCTAATAACCGAGCGAAATCTTATGCCTGTTTGAGCGAAGTGGTGTCCGTATGCGATGACATCGGCGCCTGCGACCGCGCTCCCGGAGAGGAGTTTGGGCGCCGGACCGGAAATCTCCAAATGCGACCATTTACCGACCGGGTCGAAGTGCCGACTATGAATGGGGCCTCGCGGCGGTTCCGACCCCCGGGCGAGTAAATATCTGCGTCCGACCGGAGGGTACGGCAGTCGGTGTACTAGTACACACGCTCCGGGGGGATTTTGGCCCCGGAACAGAATTTCGCGAAACCAACGCCTTGTCGACCGTCTCGGAGTGTCGATTCCAAATTGTGGTCAGTAAGCGATTCTGATGCCCGTGGGAAAGTTATGCCCAATTCTTTCGCTGAAGGGGTGGGAATAAACTGGAGGGGGTGACTATTCTTCGATGTTCGGGCACCCCTATCCACGACCTGGGGAGGAGATCTCGCGTCGAGTTGAACACGACTTCCGATCGCTGTGACTGGGCGGCTCCGCGTGTGGGCTCCGCCATCGATTTACGTAATCGAGGGAGTCGCTACTGCCAAGAAACCTTGGAATATGGGAGATCGTCGGCTAGAATCGCAATTTCAGAGTGTGAAACGAAGGTTTTTAGACACGGAAACGACGTCTTATCGCCTGAGGCAATAAGTGGGCGTCGAGCGCCTCTGAGTGCCGATTCCAAATTGGGGTCTTATAAGCGATTCTGATAACCGAGGGAAAGTTATGCCTGTTTGAGCGAAGCGGTGTCCGTATGCGATCACATCGGCAGCCTGCGACCGCCCTCCCGAAGATGAATTTGGGCGCCGCACCGGAAATCTCTGAAAGCGACCATTTAACGACCGGGTCGAAGTGCCGACTCTGAATTGGGCCTCACGGGCGGATCCAACCCCCGGCGAGTAAATATCCGCGTCCGACCGGAGGGTACGGCAGTCGGTGTACTAGTACACACGCTCCTGGGGGGATTTTAGCACCGGAACGCAATTCTGCGAAACCAGCGCCTTGTCGACCGTCTCGGAGTGCCGATTCCAGATTGTGGTCAAGTAAGCGATTCCGATGCCCGTGCGAAAAGTTATGCCTGTTTGAGCGAAACGGTGTCCGTATGCGATCGCATCGGCAGCCTGCGACCGCGCTCCCCGGAGAGGAATTTGGGCGCCGCACCGGAAATCTCTGAAAGCAACCATTTACCGACCAGGTCGAAGTGCTGACTCTGAATTGGAGCCTCGCGGGCGGTTCCGACCCACGGGCGAGTAAATATCCGCGTCCGACCGGAGGGTACGGTAGTCGGTGTACTAGTACACACGCTCCGGGGGGGATTTTGGCCCCAGAACGGAATTCCGCGAAACCAGAGCCTTGTCGACCGTCTCGGAGTGCCGATTCCAAATTGTGGTCGCGTAAGCGATTCCGATGCCCGTGCGAAAAGTTATACCCAATTCTTTCGCTGAAGGGGTGGGAATAAACCGGAGGGGTGACTATATCGGCGATGTTCGGGCCACCCATATCCACCTCGGGAGGAGATCTCACGTCGAGTTGAACACGACTTCCGATCGCTGTGACTGGCGGCTCCGCGTGTGGGCTCCGCCAGCGATTCGCGTAATCGAGGGAGTCGCTACTGGCCAAAAAACTTAGAATAGGGGAGATTGTCGGCTAAATCGCAATTTCAGAGTGCAAAACGAATGTTTTAGACCCCGAAACGACGTCTTATCGCCTGAGGCATAAGTGGCGTCGAGCGCCTCTGAGTTCCGATTCCGAATTGGGGTCATATAAGCGATTCCGATAACCGATCGAAAAGTTATGCCTGTTTGGCGAAGCGGTGTCCGTATGCGATCACATAGGCAGCCTCCGACCGCGCTCCAGAGAGGAATTTGGGCGCCGGACCGGAAATCTCCGAATGCGACCATTTACCTTCCGGGTCGAAGTGCCGACTCTGAATTGGGGCCTCGCGGGCGTTTCCGACCCCCGGCGAATAAATATCCGTGTCCGACCGGAGGGTACGGCAGTCGTGTACTACACACGCTCCGGGGGGATTTTGGCCCCGAACGGAATTCCGCGAAACCAGAGCCTTGTCGACCGTCTCGGAGTGCCGATTCCGAATTGTGGTCACGTAAGCGATTCCGATGCCCGTGCGAAAAGTTATACCCAATTCTTTCGCTGAAGGGGTGGGAATACCGAGGGGGTGGCTATATCGGCGATGTTTTGGCACCCATATCCATGATCTGGGGAGGAGATCTCACGTCGAGTTGAACACAACTTCCCCGATCGCTGTGACTGGGCGGCTGCGCGTGTGTGCTCTGCAAGCGATTCGCTTAATCGAGGGAGTCGCTACTGCCAAAAAACCTTAGAATAGGGGAGATCGTCTGCTAGAATCGCAATTTCGGAGTGCAAAACGATGGTTTTTAGACGCCGAAACGACGTCTTATCGCCCGAGGCAATAAGTGGGCGTCGTGCGCCTCTGAGTGCCGATTCTGAATTGGGGTCTTATAAGCGATTTCGATAACCGAGCGAAAAGTTATGCCTGTTTGAGCGAAGCGGTGTCCGTATGCGATCGCATCGGCAGTCTGCGACTGCGCTCCCGAGAGGAATTTTGGGTGCCGGACCGGAAATCTCCGAATGCGACCATTTACCTACCGGGTCGAAGTGCCGACTCTGAATTGGGGCCTCGCGGGCGGTTCCGACCCCCGGCGAATAGGGGAGATCGTCGGCTAAATGGTCGCATTCGGAGGCAATAAGTGGCATCGTGCGCCTCTGAGTGCCGATTCTGAATTGGGGTCTTATAAGCGATTCCGATAACCGAGCGAAAAGTTATGTCTGTTTGAGCAAAGCGGTGTCCGTATGCGATCGCATCGGCAGTCTGCGACCGCGCTCCCGGAGAGGAATTTGGGCGCCAGACCGGAAATCGCCGAATGCGACCATTTACCTACCGGGTCGAAGTGCCAACTCTGAATTGGGGCCTCGCGGGCGGTTCCGACCCCCGGGCGAATAAATATCCGCGTCTGACCGGAGGGTACGGCAGTCGGTGTACTAGTACACACGCTCCGGGGGGGATTTTGGGCACGGAACGGAATTCCGCGAAACCAGAGCCTTGTCGACCGTCTCAGAGTGCCTATTCCGAATTGTGGACTCGTAAGCGATTCCGATGCCCGTGCAAAAAGTTATGCCGAATTCTTTCGCTGAAGGGGTGGGAATAACCGGAGGGGGTGACTATATCGGCGATGTTCGGGCACCCATATCCACGACATGGGGAGGAGATCTCGCGTCGAGTTGAACACGACTTCCAATCGCTGTGACTGGGCGGCTCCGCGTGTGGCTCCGCCAGCGATTCGCGTAATCGAGGGAGTCGCTACTCTGCCAAAAAACCTTAGAATAGGGGAGATCGTCGGCTAGAATCACAATTTCGGAGTGCGAAACGAAGGTTTTTAGACCCCGAAACGACGTCTTATCGCCTGAGGCTATAAGTGGCGTCGAGCGCCCCTGAGTGCCGATTCCGAATTTGGGCCTTATAAGCGATTCCGATAACCGAGCGAAATTTATGCCTTTTGAGCGAAGCGGTGTCCGTATGCGATCGCATCGCAGCCTGCGACCGCGCTCCCGGAGAGGAATTTGGGCGCCGGACCGGAAATCACCAAATGCGACCATTTACCGACCGGGTCGAAGTGCCGACTTTGAATTGGGGCCTCGCGGGTGGTTCCGACCCCCGAGCGAGTAAATATCCGCGTCCGACGGAGGGTACGGCAGTCGGTGTACTAGTACACACGCTCTGGGGGGGATTTTGGCCCCGAACAGAATTCCGCGAAACCAGCGCATTGTCGACCGTCTCGGAGTGCCGATTCCGAATTTTGGTCACGTATGCGATTCCGATGCCCGTGCGAAAATTTATGCTCAATTCTTTCGCTGAAGGGGGGGAATAAACCGGAGGGGGTGACTATATCGGCGATGTTCGGCACCCATATCCACGACATGGGGAGGAAATCTCGCGTCGAGTTGAACACGACTTCCGATCGCTGTGACGTGGGCGGCTCCGCGTGTGGGCTCCGCCAGCGATTCGCGTAATCGAGGGAGTCGCTACTGCCAAAAACCTAGAATGGGGAGATCGTCGGCTAGAATCGCAATTTCGGAGTGCGAAATGAACGTTTTTAGACCCCGAAACGACGACTTATCACCTATGGCGATAAGTGGGCGTCGAGCGCCTCTGAGTGCCGATTCCGAATTGGGGTCTTATAAGCGATTCCGATAACCGAGCGAAATGTTATGCCTGTTTGAGCAAAGCGGTGTCCGTATGCGATCGCATCGGCAGCCTGCGCCCGCGCTCCCGGAGAGGAATTGGCGCCGGACCGGAAATCACCGAATGCGACCATTTACCGACCGGGTCGAAGTGCCGATTCTGAATTGGGGCCTCGCGGGTGGTTCCGACCCCCGGCGAGTAAATATCTGCGTCCGACCGGAGGGTACGGCAGTCGGTGTACTAGTACACACGCTCCGGGGGGGATTTTGGCCCCGGAACAGAATTCCGCGAAACCAGCGCATTGTCGACCGTCTCGGAGTGCCGATTCCGAATTGTGGTCACGTAAGCGATTCCGATGCCCGTGCGAAAAGTTATGCTCAGATCTTTCACTGAAGGGGTGGGAATAAACCGGAGGGGGTGACTATATCGGCGATGTTCGGGCACCCATATCCACGACCTGGGGAGGAGATCTCACGTCGAGTTGAACACGACTTTCGATCGCTGTGACTGGGCGGCTCCGCGTGTGGGCTCCGCCAGCGATTCGCGTAATCGAGGGAGTCGCTACTGCCAAAAAACCTTAGAATAAGGGAGATCCTAGGCTAGAATCGCAATTTCGGAGTGCGAACGAAGGTTTTTAGACCCCGAACGACGTCTTATCGCCTAAGGCAATCAGTGGCGTCGAGCGCCTCTGAGTGCCGATTCCGAATTGGGGTCTTAAAGCGATTCCGATAACCGAGCGAAAAGTTATGCCTGTTTGAGCGAAGCGGTGTCCGTATGCGATCGCATCGGCAGCCTGCGACCGCGCTCTCGGAGAGGAATTTGGGCGCCAGACCAGAAATCGCCGAATGCGACCATTTACCTACCGGTCGAAGTGCCCAACTATGATTGTGGCCTCGCGGGCGGTTCCGACCCCCGGGCGAATAAATCTGCGTCCGCCGGAGGATACGGCAGTCGGTGTACTAGTACACACGCTCCGGGGGGGATTTTGGGCACGGAACGGAATTCCGCGAAACCAGAGCCTTGTCGACCGTCTCGGAGTGCCGATTCCGAATTGTGGACACGTAAGCGATTCCGATGCCCGTGCGAAAAGTTATGCCCAATTCTTTCGCTGAAGGGGTGGGAATAAACCAGAGGGGGTGACTATATCGGCGATGTTCGGGCACCCATATCCACGACATGGGGTGGAGATCTCGCGTCGAGTTGAACACGACTTCCAATCGCTGTGACTGGGCGGCTCCGCGTGTGGGCTCCGCCAGCGATTCGCGTAATCGAGGGAGTCGCTACTGCCAAAAAACCATAGAGTAGGGGAGATCGTCGGCTAGAATCACAATTTCGGAGTGCGAAACGAAGGTTTTTAGACCCCGAAACGACGTCTTATCGCCTGAGGCAATAAGTGGGCGTCGAGCATCCCTGAGTGCCGATTCCGAATTTGGGTCTTATAAGCGATTCCGATAACCGAGCGAAAAGTTATGCCTGTTTGAGCGAAGCGGTGTCCGTATGCGATCGCATCGGCAGCCTGCGACCGCGCTCCCGGAGAGGAATTTGGGCGCCGGACCGGAAATCACCAAATGCGACCATTTACCGACCGGGTCGAAGTGCCGACTCTGAATTGGGGCCTCGCGGGTGGTTCCGACCCCCGAGCGAGTAAATATCCGCGTCCGACCGGAGGGTACGGCAGTCGGTGTACTAGTACACACGCTCTGGGGGGGATTTTGGCCCCGAACGAAATTCCGCGAAACCAGCGCATTGTTGACCGTCTCGAGTGCCGATTCCGAATTGTGGTCACGTAAGCGATTCCGATGCCCGTGCGAAAAGTTATGCTCAATTCGTTCGCTGAAGGGGTGGGAATAAACCGGAGGGGGTGACTATATCGGCGATGTTCGGCACCCATATCCACGACCTGGGGAGGAGATCTCACGTCGAGTTGAACACGACTTCCATCGATCGCTGTGACTGGGCGGCTCCGCGTGTGGGCTCCGCCAGCGATTCGCGTAATCGAGGGAGTCGCTACTGCTGCCAAAAAACCTTAGAATAGGGAGATCCTCGCTAGAATCGCAATTTCGGAGTGCGAAACGAAGGTTTTTAGACCCCGAACGATGTCTTATCGCCTCAGGCAATGGCGTCGGCGCCTCTGAGTGCCGTTCCGAATTGGGGTCTTATAAGCGATTCCGATAATCGAGCGAAAAGTTATGCCTGTTTGAGCGAAGCGGTGTCCGTATGCGATCGCATCGGCAGCCTGCGACCCGCGCTCCCGGAGAGGAATTTGGGCGCCAGACCGGAAATCGCCGAATGCGACCATTTACCTACCGGGTCAAAGTGCCAACTCTGAATTGGGGCCTCGCGGGCGGTTCCGACCCCCGGGCGAATAAATATCCGCGTCCGACCGGAGGGTACGTCAGTCGGTGTACTAGTACTCACGCTCCGGGGGGGATTTTGGCCACAGAACGGAATTCTGCGAAACCAGAGCGTTGTCGACCGTCTCGGTGTGCCGATTCCGAATTGTGGACTCGTAAGCGATTCGATGCCCGTCGAAAAGTTATGCCCAATTCTTTCGCTGAAGGGGTGGGAATAAACGGAGGGGTGCTATATCGGCGATGTTCGGCACCCATATCCACGACATGGGAGGAGATCTCGCGTCGAGTTGAACACGACTTCCGATCGCTGTGACTGGGCGGCTCCGCGTGTGGGCTCCGCCAGCGATTCGCTTAATCGAGGGAGTCGCTACTACTGCCAAAAAACCTTAGAATAGGGGAGATCGTCATCTAGAATCGTAATTTCGGAGTGCCAAATGAAGGTTTTTAGACCCCGAAATGACGACTTATCGTCTAAGGTGATAAGTGGGCGTCGAGCGCCTCTAAGTGCCGATTCCGAATTGGGGTCTTTATAGCGATTCCGATAATCGAGCGAAATGTTTATGCCTGTTTGAGCAAAGCGGTGTCCGTATGCAATCGCATCGGCAGCCTGCGACCGCGCTCCCGGAGAGGAATTTGGGCGCCGGACCGGAAATCACCGATTGCGACCATTACCGACCGGGTCGAAGTGCCGATTCTGAATTGGGGCCTCGCGGGTGGTTCCGACCCCCGGGCGAGTAAATATCCGCGTCCGACCGAGGGTACTGCAGTCGGTGTACTAGTACACACGCTCCGAGGGGGATTTTGGCCCCGGAATGGAATTCCGCGAAACCAGCGCATTGTCGACCGTCTTGGAGTGCCGATTCCGATTGTGGTCACGTAAGCGATTCCGATGCCCGTGCGAAAAGTTATGCTCAATTCTTCCGCTGAAGGGGTGGGAATAAACCGGAGGGGGTGACTATATCGGCGTTGTTCGGGCACCCATGTCCACGACCTGGGCAGGAGATCTCACGTCGAGTTGAACACGACTTTCGATCGCTGTGACTTGGCGGCTCCGCGTGTTGGCTCCGCCAGCGATTCGCTAATCGAGGGAGTCGCTACTGCCCAAACACCTTAGAATAAGGGAGATCCTCGGCTAGAATCGCTATTTCGGAGTGCGAAACGAAGGTTTTTAGACCCCGAAACGACGTCTTATCGCCTGAGGCAATAAGTGGGCGTCGAGCGCCTCTGAGTGCCGATTCTGAATTGGGTCTTATAGCGATTCCGATAACCGAGCGAAAAGTTTGCATGTTTGAGCGAAGCGGTGTCCGTATGCGATCGCATCGGCAGCCTGCGACCGCGCTCTCCCGGCAGGAATTTGGGCGCCAGACCGGAAATCGCCGAATGCGACCATTTACCTACCGGGTCGAATGCCACTCTGAATTGGGCCTCGCGGGCGGTTCCGACCCCCGGGCGAATAAATATCCGCGTCCGACCGGAGGGGACGGCAGTCGGTGTACTAGTACACACGCTCCGGGGGGGATTTTGGCCACGAAACGGAATTCCGCGAAACCATGCCTTGTCGACCGTCTCGGAGTGCCGATTCCGAATTTGTGGACACATAAGCGATTCCGATGCCTGTGCGAAAAGTTATGCCCAATTCTTTCGCTGAAGGGTGGGAATAACGGAGGGGTGACTATATCGCGATGTTCGGGCACCCTATCCCACGACATGGGGAGAGATCTCGCTTCGAGTTGAACATGACTTCCGATCGCTATGACTGGGCGGCTCCGCGTGTGGGCTCCGCCAGCGATTCGCGTAATCGAGGGAGTCGCTACTGCCAAAAACCTTAGAATAGGGGAGATCTTCGGCTAGAATCACAATTTGGAGTGCGAAACGAAGTTTTTAGACCCCAAACGCGTCTTACGCCTGAGGCATAATGGGCGTCGAGCGCCTGAGTGCCGATTCCGAATTCGGGTCTTATAAGCGATTTCGATAACCGAGCGAAAAGTTATGCCTGTTTCAGCGAAGCGTTGTCCGTATGCGATCGCATCGGCAGCCTGCGACCGCGCTCCCGGAGAGGAATTTGGGCGCCGGACCGGAAATCACCGAATGCGACCATTTACCGACCGGGTCGAAGTGCCGACTCTGAATTGGGGCCTCGCGGGTCGTTCCGACCCCCGAGCGAGTAAATATCTAGTCCGACCGAGGTGCGACAGTCGGTGTACTAGTACACACGCTCCGGGGGGGATTTTGGCCCCGGAACAGAATTCCGTGAAACCAGCGCCTTTTCGGCCGTCTCGAAGTGCCGATTCCGAATTGTGACACGTAGAGATTCCGATCCCGTGCGAAAGTTATGCCCAATTCTTTCGCTGAAGGGGTGTGAATAAATCGAGGGGGTGACTATATCGGAGATGTTCGGGCACCCATATCCACGACATGGGTAGGAGATCTCGCGTCGAGTTGAACACGACTTCCGATCGCCGTGACTGGGCGGCTCCGCGTGTGTGCTACGCCAGCGATTCGCGTAATCAAGGGAGTCGCTACTGCCAAAAACCTTAGAATAGGAGAGATCGTCGGCTAGAATCGCAATTTCGGAGTGCGAAACGAGGTTTTTATACTCCGAAACGACATCTTTTCGCCTGAGGCAATAAGTGGGCGTCGAGCGCTCTGAGTGCTGATTCCGAATTGGGGTCTTATACGCGATTCTGATAACCGAGCAAAAAGTTACGTCTGTTTGAGAGAAGCGTTGTCCGTATGCGATCGCCTCGCAGCCTGCGACCGCGCTCCCGAGAGGATTTGGGTGCCGGACCGAAATCCTCCGAATGCGACCATTTACCTACTGGGTCGAAGTGCCGACTCTGAATTGGGGCCTCGTGGGCGGTTCCGACACCCGGGCGAATAAATATCCGCGTCCGACCGGAGGGTACGGCAGTCGGTGTACTAGTACACACGCTCCGGCGGGGATTTTGCCCCGAAACGGAATTCCGCAAAACCAGAGCCTTGTCGACCGTCTCGGAGTGCCGATTCCGAATTGTGGTCACGTAAGGGATTCCGATGCCCTTGCGAAAATTATGCATGTTTGAGCAAAGCGGTGTCCGTATGCGATCGCATCGGCAGCCTGCGACCGCGCTCCCGGAGAGGAATTTGGGCGCCGGACAGAAAATCGCCGAATGCGACCATTTACCGACTGGGTCGAAGTGCCGACTCTGAATTGGGGCCTCGCGGGCGGTTCCGACCCCGGGGCGAATAAATATCCGCGTCCGCCGAGGATACGGCAGTCGGTGTACTAGTACACACGCTCCGGGGGCGATTTTGGCCACGGAACGGAATTCCGTGAAACCAGAGCCTTGTCGACCGTCTCGGAGTGCTGATTCCGATTGTGGACACGTAAGCGATTCCGATGCCCCGTGCGAAAAGTTATGCCCAATTCTTTCGCTGAAGGGGTGGGAATAAACCGGAGGGGGTGACTATATCGGCGATGTTCGTGCACCCATATCCACAACATGGGGAGGAGATCTCGCGTCGAGTTGAACACGACTTCCGATCGCTGTGACTGGGTGGCTCCGCGTGTGGGCTCCGCCAGCGATTCGCGTAATCGAGGGAGTTGCTACTGCCAAAAAACCTTAGAATATGGGAGATCGTCGGCTAGAATCACAATTTCGGAGTGCGAAACGAAGTTTTTTAGACCCCGAAACGACGTCTTATTGCCTGAGGTAATAAGTGCTCGGCGAGCGCCTCTGAGTGCCGATTCCGAATTGGGGTCTTATAAGAGATTCCGATAACCGTGTCAAAAGTTATGCCTGTTTGAGCGAAGCGGTGTCCGTATGCGATCGCATCGGCAGCCTGCGACCGCGCTCCGGGAGAGGAATTTGGGCGCCGGACCGGAAATCTCTGAATGCGACCATTTACATACCGGGTCGAAGTGCCGACTCTGAAATGGGGCCTCGCGGGCGGTTCCGACCCCTGGGCGAATAAATATCCGTGTCCGACCGAACGGTACGGCAGTCGGTGTACTAGTACACACGCTCCGGGGGAGATTTTGGACCCGGAACGGAATTCCGCGAAACCAGCGCCTTGTCGACCGTCTCGGAGTGCCGATTCCGAATTGTGGTCACGTAAGAGATTCTGATACCCGTGCCAAAAGTTATGCCTGTTTGAGCGAAGCGGTGTCCGTATGCGATCGCATCGGCAGCCTGCGACCGCGCTCCAGGAGAGGAATTTTGGCGCCGGACCGGAGATCACCGAATGCGACCATTTACCTACCGGTTCGAAGTGCCGACTCTGAATTGGGCCTCGCGGGTGGTTTCGACCCCCGGGCGAGTAATTATCCGCGTCCGACCGGAGTGTACGCAGTCGGTGTACTAGTACACACGCTCCGGGGGGGATTTTGGCCCCTGAACGGATTTCGCGAAACCAGCGCCTTGTCGACCGTCTCGGAGTGCCGATTCCGAATTGGTGGACACGTAAGAGATTCCGATGCCCGTGTGAAAGTTATGCCCAATTCTTTCGCTGAAGGGGTGGAATAAACCGGAGGGGGTGACTATATCGGCGTTGTTCGGGCCCCCATATCCACGACATGGGGAGGAGATTCTCGCTCGAGTTGAACACGACTTTCGATCGCTGTGACTGGGCGGCTCCGCGTGGTGGGATCCGCCAGAGATTCGCGTAATCGAGGGCTTCGCTACTGCCAAAAAACCTTAGAATAGGGAGATCGTCGGCTAGAATCGCAATTTCGGAGTGCAAAACGAAGTTTTTAGACCCCAAACGACGTGTTATCGCCTGAGGCGATAAGTGGCGTCGAGCGCCTCTGAGTGCCGATTCCGAATTTGGGTCTTATAAGCGATTCCGATAACCGAGCGAAAAGTTATGCCTGTTTGAGCGAAGCGGTGTCCGTATGCGATCGCATCGGCAGCCTGCGACCGCGCTCCCGGAGAGGAATTTGGGTGCCGGACCGCAAATCTCCGAATGGACCATTTACCTACCGGGTCGAAGTGCCGACTCTGAATTGGGGCATCGTGGGCGGTTCCGACACCCGGACGAATAAATATCCGCGTCCGACCGGAGGGTACGGCAGTCGGTGTACTAGTACACACGCTCCGGCGGGGATTTTGGCCGGAACAGAATTCCGCAAAACCAGAGCCTTGTCGACCGTCCCGGAGTGCCGATTCCGAATTGTGGTCACGTAAGCGATTTCGATGCCCGTGCGAAAAGTTATGCCTTTTTGAGCGAAGCGGTGTCCGTATGCGATCGCATCGGCAGCCTGCGACCGCGCTCCCCGAGAGGAATTTGGGCGCCGGACCGAAAATCACCGAATGCGACCATTTACCGACCGGGTCGAAGTGCCGACTCTGAATTGGGGCCTCGGGGGCGGTTCCGACCCCCGGGCGAGTAAATATCCGCGTCCGACCGGAGGGTACGGCAGTCGGTGTACTAGTACACACGCTCCGGGTGGGATTTGGGCCCCGGAACAGAATTCTGCGAAACCAGTGCCTTGTCTACCGTCAACGTGTCGATTCCGAATTGTGGTCACGTAAGCTATTCTGATGCCCGTGCGGAAAGTTATGCCTAATTCATTCGCTGAAGGGGTGGGAATAAACCGGAGGGGGGACTATATCGGCGATGTTCGGGCACCCATATCCACGACCTGGGGAGGAGATCTCACGTCGAGTTGAAACATGACATCCGATCGCTGTGACTGGGCGGCTCCACGTGTGGGCTCCGCCAGCGATTCGCGTAATCGAGGGAGTCGCTACTGCCAAAAAACCTTGGAATAGGGGAGATCGTAAGCTAGAATTGCAATTTCGGAGTGCGAAACAAAGGTTTTTAGACCCTGAAACGTCGTCTTATCGCCTGAGCACTAAAGTGGGCGTCGGAGCGCCTCTAAGTGCCGATTCCAAATTGGGGTCTTATAAGCGATTCGATAACCGTGCGAAAAGTTATGCCTGTTTGAGCGAAGCGGTGTCCGTATGTGATCGCATCGGTAGCCTTCGACCGCGCTCCCGGAGAGGAATTTGGGCGCCGGACCGGAAATCTCCGAATGCAACCATTTACCTACTGGGTCGAAGTGCCGACTCTGAGTTGGGGCTCGCGGGCGGTTCTGACCCCCGGGAAAATAAATCCGCGTCCGACGGACGGTACGGCAGTCGGTGTACTAGTACACACGCACCGGGGGGATTTTGGCCCCGGAACGGAATTCTACGAAACCAGAGCCTTGTCGACCGTCTCGGGAGTGCCGATTCCGAATTTTCGTCACGTAAGCGATTTCGATGCCCGTGCGGAAAGTTATGCACAATTCTTTCGCTGAAGGGGGGTGGGAATAAACGAAGGGGGAGACTATATCGGTGATGTTCGGGCACCCATATCCACGACCTGGGGAGGAGATCTCGCGTCGAGTTGAACATGACTTCCGATCGCTGTGACTGGGTGGCTCCGCGTGTGGGCTCCGCCAGTGATTCGCGTAATCGAGGGAGTCGCTACTGCCAAAAAACTTTGGAATTGGGGAGATCGTCGGCTATAATCGCAATTCGGAGTGTGAAAGAAGGTTTTTAGACCCCGAAACGTCGTCTTATCGCCTGAGGCTATAAGTTGGCGTCGAGCGCCTCTGAGTGCCGATTCCGAATGGGGGTCTTATAAGCGATTCCGATAATCGAGCGAAATGTTATGCCTGTTTGAGCGAAGCGGTGTCCGTATGTGATCGCATCGGCAGCCTGCGACCCCGCTCCGGAGAGGAATTTGGGCGCCGGACCGGAAATCTCCGAATGCGACCATTTACCTACCGGGTCGAAGTGCCAACTTTGAATTGGGGCCTCGCGGGCGGTTTCGACCCCGGGCGAATAAATATCCGCGTCCGACCGGAGGTTCGGCAGTCGGTGTACTAGTACACTGCTCCGGCGGGGATTTTGGCCCCGGAACGGAATTCCGCAAAACCAGAGCCTTGTCGACCGTCTCGGAGTGCCGATTCTGAATTGTGGTAACGTAAGCGATTCCGATGCCCGTGCGGAAAGTTATGCTCAATTCTTTCGCTGAAGGGGTGGAATAAACGGAGGGGGTGGACTATATCGGCGATGTTCGGGCACCCATATCCCCGACCTGAGGAGGAGATCTCGCGTCGAGTTGAACACGACTTCCGATCGCTGTGACTGGGCGGCTCCGCGTGTGGGCTCCGCCAGTGATTCGCGTAATCGAGGGAGTCGCTACCCAAAAAACCTTGGAATAGGGGAGATCGTCGGCTAGAATCGCAATTTCGGAGTGCGAAACGAAGGTTTTTAGACCCCGAAACGACGTCTTATCGCCTAAGGCGATAAATGGGCATCGAGCGCCTCTGAGTGCCGATTCCGAATGGGGGTCTTATAACGTTCATCCTCTTTTTCAGTCCTGTTAACGTTCAAGCTGTTAGATTGGCATACGTCTCATCAAAAAAACATGTGGAGTTTCTTCCACAGTGCGTGTTTTATTGTTAAACACCCTATATGCCCTAGAGTGTTCTGAGTAGCCTAGAAAAACACCTTGATCACTTTTGGCTTCAAATTTATCTAAATCAGATTTATCATTGTTATGAATAAATACCTTTGAGCCAAAACTCGGAAGTACCCAAGGTGGGTTTCTTACCTTCAACAACTGGTAGGGGTTTTCTTTATCACAGGTCTTACCATGGCTCTGTTTAGAATGTAGCACGAAGTGTTCACTGCTTCTGCCCAAAAGCTTTTGGAGAGTTGGCCTTCAACTAGAAGAGTGCGAGCCATTTCCACCAATGTTCTGTTTTTCCTCTCCACTACTCCATTTTGTTCTGGAGTCCTTGGGGAAGAGAACAGATGTTCAATCCCTTGGTGCCTGCAAAAATCAGAAAATGCATTGTTATCAAATTCTCCCCGTGATCGGTGCGGATTGAGCATATTTTATTCACATTGCCATGCTCAATTTTGTTAAAGAATTCTTGGAAGATTGTAAGTGTTTCACTTTTGTGTGCCAAGAATTTGACCATGTGAACCTAGAAAAATCATCTACAATGACAAAACCAAAACGTTTGCCATTGAGACTTAATGTTAGTTGGTCCAAAAAGGTCCATGTGCAACAATTCATATGGTTTAGATGTGCTTACCGGTGCTTTGGATTTGAAAGACTTTCGGGTCTGTTTTCCCTCTGCACATGCATCACAAAAACTTTCATTGTTGTTAAAAGAAATGTCAGGAAGTCCACTTACTAATTTGAGCTTCATGATCTTGTGCAACACGTTGTAGCTCGCATGGCCAAGCCTACGATGCCACAAGGTCAATCATCCTGTCTATTTGCAACAAGACACAAGTTATCATTTTCTGGATCATCTAAGTCAACTAAGTAAATGTTATTCACTCTTTTTCCAGAAAATTTTACACTTCCTGTTTCTTTATCAACAATTTGACATGAATTTGATTCAAAAATGACGTTGTGACCTCTATCACATAATGACTTATGCTAAGCAAATTGTGATTAAGGCCATCAACTAACAGTACATTTTCAATTGAATTGGAGGGACACTTACCCACATTACCTGTGCCAATGATTTGGCTTTGTTGTTACCTCCAAAGATGACTTGTCCTCCGTCTTTCTCCACTATGGAACAAAATTTAGATTTGTCGCCCGTCATGTGCCTCGAACAGCCGCTATCCAAGTACCATTTGTTTTGATGTTGGGCTGCTAGGCATTCCTGCTATGTGGATCAGACAAGAGATTTTGGTACCTAAATTACTTTGGGTCCCAAAATTTCATTCATGCAACAAAGTAGATGTTTAGGAATCCAAACTTGTTTGAATTTCTGTTTCTTTGGATTTTCCAGCATTGTTTTTCATCATGACCAATCTTTTTACACATTTGCATGAAGGAATTTTCCTTTCAATTTTTGTTGCTTGATAGACTGTTTATTGGTTGAAGTTGTTCTTTCCTGTCGACAGGCGCCATTCCATCTGTCGACAGGTGGCTTTTTCTTTTGTTTGTGGGAGCATTTGTTTGTTTGATTGTTTGGGTTGCAAACTTTGGTTTGAGATTGACTTGTTTATGCTTTATGGGAACATGCTTGCTTGTGCTTGGACTAGGATCAACAAAGGAAGTGATCAATGACTCTCCTATTTTCTTTTGTTTGACAGGTTGATATCCTAACCCATGCCTGGTACATGTATTTTAGCACCCAAAACCGCATCTAGATTTTGCTTCCCTTTTACAAATTTCATCAAGTCCTCAGATTTCTCTTTCAATTCCTTTTCAGTTTGTTTCAACTTTTATTGTTTCTAGATGTTCTTCTTGAAGGAATTCAAGAGAATGGCTTAAACAGTCCTTTTCTTTACGTGTTCTTGTAGTTCATTTTCAGGCAATCCATCTCTTCATTATGAGTCTTTTCATCAACTTTCATCATTTCTATTTCTTTTGTCAGGAATGCAATTCGTTCATCATTGTTTTTATCATGCACAAGGGAGTTGCATTCTTTTTCAATGCTTTATTTTCAGATTTATATTCACAAAATTTTTCAAATAGAGTAGTGTATGCTTCCTCCCATTCACTTGCAGTGTAATTAAAATGAGGAGTTTACCTCGGTGGAGTCATCACTCCTTGCCATTAAGCATTTCACTTCTTCATCATCGGATGTTCTTGTGCATCTTCATCTTCATCTTCATCACTCCAGGTTGCCAACATTGCTTTGGCTTTCTTGGAGATGAATTTTCTTTCTTCAGCTTCTTCTTGAGTTCCGGGCATTCTCCTCTCATGTGCCCCTGTTTCTTGCATTCATAAAAACAACATCAGATTTTTTGTTGGACTCATATTTCTGTGAAAAATTTTTCTTGAAGGGTTGGAGTTACCTGAGTCTCTCCTTTGAACTTCAGAAATTTCTTGAATTGTCTAGTGAGCATTGCCATTTCATCATTATCACTCTCACTAGATGTTCCTTGCTCATCACTATCTTGTTGAATGGATTTCTTGGAGCTTGTTGATGTTTTGTTGGATGCTTTTAAAGCAATTGACTTCCTAGGATTTTCTTCTATTCTTTTCTTTTGATGTTGATTTCATATGTCATTAAGGAGCCAATTAGTTCATCCAGTTTCATTTTGGAAAGGTCTTTCGAATCCTCAATGACAGTGGCCTTAGTATTCCAAGATGAAGTAAGAGATCGAAGTATCTTTCTTACTAAGTCACTTTCAGAGTATTCCTTCTTAAGACCTTTTAGCCCGTAACTATTAGCATGAATCTTGCAAACATGTCTGATATGTTTTCATCAGTTTTCATCTTGAACATTTCATATTCAGACACTAACATGCTAACTTAGTTTCCTTACCTCGGACGTACCTTCGTAAATGAGTTCAAGTTGTCCCACATCTCTTTTGCTGTTGAGCATGTGGAGACTCTTGAAAAATCCTTTGGATGCACGCACATTGCATCATGTTAGTGCGCTCCAGTTGAGAGTTCCTTTAGCTATTTGGTCTTTCGTCCAGGTGTCTTCGTCCTCGGGCAACACATATGGTCCCTTGCTGACTATCTTCCACAGCTCGTAATTTTGAGCTCTAAAAAATACCTGCATGCGATTTTTCCAATAAGAATAGTCAGTGCCATCAAAATAGGGTGGCCTGGTCCCTGAATGTCCCTCGGCCATATACCCTTTGCTAGAATCCATAAGATCGAGAATCTCCTGATCGCTAGATCAAATTACGAAAACCGTAAATCGAGAGAAACCCTCTCTGATACCAATTGAAGAGTTATGCGGAATAACACAATATGGTAATCTAGAAGGGGGGGGGGGGGTTGAATAGATTACGACAATTTCTATTTACTGATGGCTTCTTTTTGGTGCAGCAGCAATCTTAATGAAACTTGATTAGAATTTGATTGAGATTAAGAAAGCTTGAGTTGATAAAATGAGAACAGGGTATCAAACGTGCGTATGAACACCGTGCCTACCAATCATCTATCGCAAAACGCGAACAAACCACAGAACACGATGATTTAAGGTGGTTCGGAGTACACAACTCGTGTATCCTACATCCACCGTCCACAGACACACGCAGAAACGACTGCTTATGAGCGAGTTCAACACAACAACTCAACCACACAACACGTTGTTGATGAACCACGATCAGAACAACCACAACTTCGTGAATCAAGCACAAAGGATGCTCGAAACACCCACACACACACGATGGAATGGAAATTATGAAATGGAGAAGAATTTAGAGTTGGGGAACAAATCCAGTTGGAATTCTTCTCGTGGATCGTCCAAACGCTCTTCAAACTTCGATTGGATGTAGACTGATCGATGTAGAAGGTTGAACTGACGACGATCCGGCTTCAACTTCGCATGGATGGCGATTCCACGATGATCTGGGCAGGAAGTTGAAGCAGAGCAGCAATTTGGGGCTTTTCCTCTTGGTCCCTGGAGGCTCTTGGATGGGAGGCTGCTCTCTGCGAATTTGGCTCCAAAAGGATGCTTATAGTGTTAGGTAAAGGTGGGGGTCGTGGAGGAAGGAAACACCCAAGAGGGGCCGGATTTGGAAACTCTAAATCTCATGTTTCCGTCGTCTTCGACAGGTGCACTTGCATCTGTCGACAGGCGCACTCAGGCTGAGAACTGGGTTTCAAAAAATTGAGTTTCTGAGTGTATCTGTCGACAGGCAATTTGCATCTGTCGACAGGTGCACTCAGGAATAGAAAACCTGAGTTCTGTCCTGGGTTGACTGTGTGAATCTGTCGACAGGTACATTGCATCTGTCGACAGGTGCACTCAGAGATGCAAACCTGAGTTCTGTCTTGGAATGACTGTGTGAATCTGTCGACAGGTACATTGCATCTGTCGACAGGTGCACCTCTTTGACAGTTTTTTGAGCTATTTGCTCATCTCTTTAATGCTCCATCTTTCATGCTTGTGCACCCACATGCAAATACATGTTAGTGATATACATTGTATGATTTAGCAATGTTTAACTCAATCACTTTCATGATGTTTTTCATGTTAGTTAGCACATCAATTTTGCATTAAATCAATGTTCAAGGATATTAATGTGATCATCAAAAACATGTTATATGGAAAACCAACAGAAACGACGTCTTATCGCTTGAGGCAATCAGTGGGCGTCGAGCGCCTCTGAGTGCCGATTTCGAATTAGAGTCTTATAAGCGATTCTGATAACCGAGCGAATAGTTATGCTGTTTGAGCGAAGAGCGGGTGTCCGTATGCGATCGCATCGGCAGCCTGCGACCGCGCTCCCGGAGAGGAATTTGGGCGCCAGACCGGAAATCGCCGAATGCGACCATTTACCTAGGGTGTCGAAGTGCCAACTCTGAATTGGGGCCTCACGGGCGCGGTTCCGACCCCGGGCGAATAAATATCCGCGTCCGACGGAGGGTACGGCAGTCGGTGTACTAGTACACACGCTCGGGGGGGATTTGGGCACGGAACGGAATTCCGCGAAACCAGAGCCTGGTCGACCGTCTCGGAGTGCCGATTCCATTGTGGACACGTAAGCGATTCCGATGCCCGTGCGAAAAGTTATGCCCAATTCTTTCGCTGAAGGGGTGGGAATAAACCGGAGGGGGTGACTATATCGGCGATGTTCGGGCACCCATATCCACGACATGGGGAGGAGATCTCGTGTCGAGTTGAACACGACTTCCAATCGCTGTGACTGGGCGGCTCCGCGTGTGGGCTCCGCCAGCGATTCGCGTAATCGAGAGAGTCGCTACTGTAAAAAATCCTTAGAATAGGGGAGATCGTCGGCTAGAATCACAATTTCGGAGTGCGAAACGAAGGTTTTTAGACCCCGATACGACGTCTTATCGCCTGAGGCAATAAGTGGGCGTCGAGCGCCCTGAGTGCCGATTCCGAATTGGGGTCTTATAAGCGATTCCGATACCGAGCGAAAAGTTATGCCTGTTTGAGCGAAGCAGTGTCCGTATGCGATCGCATCGGCAGCCTGCGACCGCGCTCCGGAGAGGAATTTGGCGCCGGACCGGAAATCACCGAATGCGACCATTTACCGACCGGGTCGAAGTGCCGACTCTGAATTGGGGCCCGCGGGTGGTTCCGACCCCGGGCGAGTAAATATCCGCGTCCGACCGGAGGGTACGGCAGTCGGTGTATTAGTACACACGCTCCGGGGGGGATTTTGGCCCGGAACGGAATTCCGCGAAACCAGCGCATTGTCGACCGTCTCGGAGTGCCGATTCCGAATTGTGGTCACGTAAGCGATTCCGATGCCCGTGCGAAAAGTTATGCTCAATTCTTTCGCTGAAGGGGGGGAATAAACCGGAGGGGGTGACTATATCGGCGATGTTCGGGCACCCATATCCACGACCTGGGGAGGAGATCTCACGTCGAGTTGAACACGACTTTCGATCGCTGTGACTGGGCGGCTCCGTGTGTGGGCTCCGCCAGCGATTCGCGTAATCGAGGGAATCGCTACTGCCAAAAAACCTTGGAATAGGGGGGATCGTCGGCTAGAATCGCAATTTCGGAGTGCGAAACAAAAGTTTTTAGACTGCGAAACGACGCCTTATCGCCTGAGGCGATAAGTGTGCGGCGAGCGCCTCTGAGTGTCGATTCCGAATTGGGGTCTTATAAGCGATTCCGATAACCGAGCGAAATGTTATGCCTGTTTGAGCGAAGCGGTGTCCGTATGCGATCGCATCGGCAGCCTGCGACCGCGCTCACGGAGAGGAATTTGGGCGCCGGACCGGAAATCGCCGAATGCGACCATTTACCGACCGGGTTGAAGTGCCGACTCTGAATTGGGGCCTCGCGGGCGGTTCTGCCCCCCGGGCGA
The DNA here is from genome assembly GCA_014218235.1 of Colocasia esculenta. NCBI lineage: Eukaryota > Viridiplantae > Streptophyta > Magnoliopsida > Alismatales > Araceae > Colocasia > Colocasia esculenta. Next base: position 72,811 of record JACBKR010000768.1, read on the forward strand.
GTAAATATCCGCATCCGACCAGAGGGTACGGCAGTCGGTGTACTAGTACACACGCTCTGGGGGGGATTTTAGACCCGGAACGGAATTCCGCGAAACCAGCGCCTTGTCGACCGTCTCGGAGTGCCGATTTCGAATTGTGGTCACGTAAGCAATTCCGATGCCCGTGCGGAAAGTTATGCTCAATTTTTTCGCTGAAGGGGTGGGAATAAAACGGAGGGGGTGACTATATCGGCGATGTTCGGGCACCCATATCCACGACCTGGGGAGGAGATCTCGCGTCTAGTTGAACACGACTTCCGATCGCTGTGACTGGGCGGCTCCGCGTGTGGGCTCCGCCAGCGATTCACGTAATCGAGGGAGTCGCTACTGCCAAAAAAACCTTAGAATAGGGGAGATCGTCGCCTAGAATCGTATTTCATAGTGCAAAATGAAGGTTTTTAGACCCTGAAACGACGTCTTAACGCCTGAGGCAATAAGTGGGCATCGAGCGCCTCTGAGTGCCGATTCCGAATTGGGGTCTTATAAGCGATTCCGATAACCGAGCAAAAAGTTATGCCTGTTTGAGCGAAGCGGTGTCCGTATGCGATCGCATCGGCAGCCTGCGACCGCGCTCCCGTAGAGGAATTTGGGCGGCGGACCGGAAATCTCCGAATGTGACCATTTACCTCCCGGGTCGAAGTGCTGACTCTGAATTGAGGCCTCGAGGGCGGTTTCGACCCCCGGGCGAATAAATATCCGCGTCCGACGGAGGGTACGGCAGTCGGTGTACTAGTACACATGCTCCGGGGGGGATTTTGGCCCCAGAACGAAATTCTGTGAAACCAGCGCCTTGTCGACCGTCTCGGAGTGCCGATTCCGAATTGTGGTCACGTAAGCGATTCCGATGCCCTTGCGGAAAGTTATGCCCAATTCTTTCCCTGAAGGGGTGGGAATAAAACGGAGGGGTGGTGACTATATCGGCGATGTTCGGGCACCCATATCCACGACCTGGGGAGGAGATCTCGCGTCGAGTTGAACACGACTTCCGATCGCTGTGACTGGGCGGCTCCGCGTGTGGGCTCCGCCAGCGATTCACGTAATCGAGGGAGTCGCTACTGCCACAAAAACCTTAGAATAGGGGAGATCGTCGCCTAGAATCGTAATTCATAGTGCAAAATGAAGGTTTTTAGACCCTGAAACGACGTCTTAACGCCTGAGGCAATAAGTGGGCATCGAGCGCCTCTGAGTGCCGATTCCGAATTGGGGTCTTATAAGCGATTCCGATAAACGAGCAAAAAGTTATGCCTGTTTGAGCGAAGCGGTGTCCGTATGCGATCGCATCGGCAGCCTGCGACCGCGCTCGTAGAGGAATTTGGCGGCGGACCGGAAATCCGAATGTGACCATTTACTCCGGGTCGAAGTGCTGACTCTGAATGAGGCCTCGAGGGGGCGGTTCGACCCCGGGCGAATAAATATCCGCGTCGACGGAGGGTACGGCAGTCGGTGTACTAGTACACATGCTCCGGGGGGGATTTTGGCCCAAGAACGAAATTCTGTGAAACCAGCGCCTTGTCGACCGTCTCGGAGTGCCGATCCGAATGTGGTCACGTAAGCGATTCCGATGCCCTTGCGGAAAGTTATGCCCAATTCTTCCCTGAAGGGGTGGGAATAAACCGGAGGGGGTGACTATATCGGCGATGTTCGGGGACCATATCCATGACCTGGGGAGGGGATCTCGCGTCGAGTTGAACATGACTTCCGATCGCTGCGATTGGGCGGCTCCGCGTGTGGGCTCCGCCAGCGATTCGCGTAATCGAGGGAGTCGCTACTGCCAAAAAAACCATGGAATAGGGGAGATTGTCGGCTAGAATCACATTTTAGGAGGGCTCTAAACGAAGGTTTTTAGACCCCGAAATGACGTCTTATCGCCTAAGGCAATAAGTGGGCGTCGCGCGCCTCTGATGCCGATTCCGAATTGGGGTCTATAAGAGATTTCGATAACCGAGCGAAAAATTATGCCTGTTTGAGCGAAGCGGTGTCGTATGCGATCGCATCGACAGCCTGCGGACGCGCTCCCGGAGAGGAATTTGGGTGCCGGACCGGAAATCTCGAATGCGACCATTTACCGACGGGTCGAAGTGCCGACTATGAATTGGGGCCTCGCCGGCGGGTCCGACCCCCGGGCGAAAAAATATCCGCGTTCGACCGGAGGGTACGGCAGTCGGTGTACTAGTACACACGCTCCGGGGGGGATTTTGGCCCCGGAACGGAATTCGCGAAACCAGTGCCTGGTCGACCGACTCGGAGTGCCAATCCCGAATTGTGGTCACGTAAGCGATTCCGATGCCCGTGCGGAAAGTTATGCCCATTCTTTCTCTGAGGGGTTGGGAATAAATCGGAGGGGTGACTATATCGGCGATGTTCGGGCACCATATCCACGACCTGGAGAGGGGATCTCACGTCGAGTTGAACACGACTCCGATCGTTGCGACTGGGCGGCTCCGTGTGGCTCCACCAGCGATTCACGTAATCGAGGGAGTCGCTACTGCCAAAAAATCTTGGAATAGGGAGATCGTCGGCTAGAATCACAATTTCGGAGTGCGATACGAAGGTTTTTAGACCCAGAAACGACGTCTTATCGCCTGAGGCAATAAGTTGGCGTTGAGCGCCTCTGAGTGCCGATTCCGAATTGGGGTCTTATAAGCGATTACGATAACCAAGCGAAAAGTTATGCCTGTTTGAGCGAAGTGGTGTCCGTATGCCATCGCATCGGCAGCCTGCGACCGCGCTCCCGAAGAGGAATTTGGGCGCCGAACCGAAAATCTCTGAATGCGACCATTTACCGACCGGGTCGAAGTGCCGACTCTGAATTGGGGCCTCGCGGGCGGTTCCGACCCCCGGGCGAAAAAATATCCGCGTTCGACCGGAGGGTACGGCAGTCGGTGTACTAGTACACACGCTCCGGGAGGGATTTTGGCCCCGGAACGGAATTCCGCAAAACCAGTGCCTTGTCGACCGACTCGTAGTGCCGATCCCGAATTGTGGTCACGTAAGCGATTCCGATGCCCGTGCGGAAAGTTATGCCCAATTCTTTCTGTGAAGGGTTGGGAATAAACCGGAGGGGGTGACTATATCGACGATGTTCGGGCACCCATATCCACGACCTGGGGAGGGGATCTCGCGTCGAGTTGAACACGACTTCCGATCGTTGCGACTGGGCGGCTTCGCGTGTGGGCTCCACCAGTGATTCGCGTAATCGAGGGAGTCGCTACTGCCAAAAAACCTTGGAATAGTGGAGATCGTCGGATAGAATCGCAATTTCGGAGTGCGATACGAAGGTTTTTAGACCCAGAAACGACGTCTTATCGCCTGAGGCAATAAGTTGGCGTGAGCGCCTCTGAGTGTCGATTCCGAATTGGGGTCTTATAAGCGATTACGATAACCGAGCGAAAAGTTATGCCTGTTTGAGCGAAGTGGTGTCCGTATGCGATCGCATCAGCAGCCTGCGACCGCGCCCGGAGAGGAATTTGGGCCGCGACCGGAAATCCTGAATGCGACCATTTACCGACCGGGTCGAAGTGCCGACTCTGAATTGGGGCCTCGCGGGCGGTTCCGACCCCCGGGCGAATAAATATCCGCGTCCGACCGGAGGGTACGGCAGTCGGTGTACTAGTACACACGCTTCGGGGGGGATTTTGGCCCCAGAACGGAATTTCGTGAAACCAGCGCCTTGTCGACCGTCTCGGAGTGCCGATTCCGAATTGTGGTCACGTAAGCGATTCCGATGCCCGTGCGGAAAGTTATGCCCAATTCTTTCTCTGAAGGGGTGGGAATAAACCGGAGGGGGTGACTATATCGGCGATGTTCGGGCACCCATATCCACCACCTGGGGAGGGGATCTCGTGTCGAGTTGAACACACTTCCGATCGTTGCGACTGGGCTGGGCGGCCGCGTGTGGGCTCCGCCAGTGATTCGCGTAATCGAGGGCGTCGCTACTGCCAAAAAAACTTGGAATAGGGGAGATCGTCGGCTAGAATCGCAATTTGCCGTGCGAAACAAAGGTTTTTAGACCCAGAAACGATGTTTTATCGCCAGAGGCAATAAGTGGCGTCGAGCGCCTCTGAATGCCGATTCCGAATTGGGGTCTTATAAGCGATTACGATAACCGAGCGAAAAGTTATGCCTGTTGAGCGAAGCGGTGTCCGTATGCGATCGCATCGGCAGGCTGCGACCGCGCTCCCGGAGAGGAATTTGGGCGCCGGACCAGAAATCTCTGAATGCGACCATTTACCGACGGGGTCGAAGTGCCGACTCTAATTGGGGCCTCGCGGGCGGTTCCGACCCCCGGGAGAATAATATCCGCGTCCGACGGAGGGTACGGCAGTCGGTGTACTAGTACCACTCTCCGGGGGGGATTTTTGCCCCGGAATGGAATTCTGCGAAACCAGTGCCTTGTCGACGACTCGGAGTGCCGATCCCGAATTGTGGTCACGTAAGCGATTCCGATGCCCGTACGGAAATTTATGCCCAATTCTTTCTCTGAAGGGTTGGGAATAAACCGGAGGGGGTGACTATATCGGCGATGTTCGGGCACCCATATCCACGACCTGGAGAGGGGATCTCGCGTCAAGTGAACACGACTTCCGATCGCTGCGACTGGGCGGCTCCGCGTGTGCGCTCCACCAGCGATTCGCGTAATCGAGGGAGTCGCTACTGCCAAAAAACCTTGGAATAGGGGAGATCGTCGGCTAGAATCGCATTTTGGAGTGCAATACGAAGGTTTTTAGACCAGAAATGACGTCTTATCACTGAGGCAATAAGTTGGCGTTGAGCGCCTCTGAGTGCCGATTCCGAATTGGGGTCTTATAAGCGATTACGATAACGAGCGAAAAGTTATGCCTGTTTGAGCGAAGTGGTGTCCGTATGCGATCGCATCGGCAGCCTGCGACCGCGCTCCCGGAGAGGAATTTGGGCGCCGAACCGAAAATCTCTGAATGCGACCATTTACCGACCGGATCGAAGTGCCGACTTTGAATTGGGGACTCGCGGGCGGTTCCGACCCCCGGGCGAAAAAATATCCGCGTTCGACCGGAGGGTACGGCAGTCGGTGTACTAGTACACACGCTCCGGGGGGGATTTTGGCCCCGGAACGGAATTCCGCAAAACCAGTGCCTTGTCGACCGACTCGGAGTGCCGATTCCGAATTGTGGTCACGTAAACGATTACGATGCCCGTGCGGAAAGTTATGCCCAATTCTTTCTGTGAAGGGTTGGGAATAAACCAGAGGGGGTGACTATATCGGCGATGTCGGGCACCCATATCCACGACCTGGAGAGGGGATCTCGCGTCGAGTTGAACATGACTTCCGATCGCTGCGACTGGGCGGCTCCGCGTGTGGGCTCCGCCAGCGATTCGCGTAATCGAGGGAGTCGCTACTGCCAAAAAACTTGGAATAGGGGAGATCGTGGGCTAGAATCGCAATTTTGGAGTGCGAAACGAATGTTTTTAGACCCAGAAACGACGTCTTATCGCCTGAGGCAATAAGTTGGCGTCGAGCGCCTCTGAGTGCCGATTCCGAATTGGGGTCTTATAAGCGATTACGATAACCGAGCGAAAAGTTATGCCTGTTTGAGCGAAGCAGTGTCCGTATGCGATCGCATCGGCAGCCTGCGACCGCGCTCCTGGAGAGGAATTTGGGCGCTGGACCGGAAATCTCCGAATGCGACCATTTACCGACCGGGTCGAAGTGCCGACTCTGAATTGGGGCCTCGCGGGCGGTTCCGACCCCCGGGCGAATAAATATTCGTGTCCGACCGGAGGGTACGGCAGTCGGTGTACTAGTACACATGCTCCGGGGGGGATTTTTGCCCCGGAATAGAATTCCGCGAAACCAGCGCCTTGTCGACCGTCTCGGAGTGCCGATTCTGAATTGTGGTCACGTAAGCGATTCCGATGCCCGTGCGGAAAGTTATGCCCAATTCTTTCCCTGAAGGGGTGGGAATAAACCGGAGGGGGTGACTATATCGGTGATGTTCGGGGACCCACATCCACGACCTGGGGAGGGGATCTCGCGTCGAGTTGAACATGACTTTCGATCGCTGCGATTGGGCGGCTCCGTGTGTGGGCTCCGCCAGCGATTCGCGTAATCGAGGTAGTCGCTACTGCCAAAAAAAACCATGGAATAGGGGAGATCGTCGGCTAGAATCGCAATTTCGGAGTGCTAAACGTAGGTTTTTAGACCCCGAAACGACGTCTTATCGCCCGAGGCAATAAGTGGGCGTCGCGCGCCTCTGAGTGCCGATTCCGAATTGGGGTCTTATAAGCGATTCCGATAACCGAGCGAAAAGTTATGCCTGTTTGAGCGAAGCGGTGTCCGTATGCGATCGCATCGGCAGCGTGCGACCGCGCTCCCGGAGAGGAATTTGGGTGCCGGACCAGAAATCTCCGAATGCGGACCATTTACACGACCGGGGTTGAAGTGCTGACTCTGAATTGTGGCCTCGCGGGCGGTTCCGACCCCCGGGCGAATAAATATCCGCATTCGACCGGAGGGTACGGCAGTGTGTACTAGTACGCACGCTCCGGGGGGGGATTTTGGCCCCGGAACAGAATTCCACGAAACCAGCGCCTTGTCGACCGTCTCGGAGTGCCGATTCCGAATTGTGGTCACGTAAGCGATTCCGATGCCCGTGCGGAAAGTTATGCCCAATTCTTTCGCTGAAGGGGTGGGAAAAAACCGGAGGGTGGTGACTATATTGGCGATGTTCGGGCACCCATATCGACCTGGGGAGGGGATCTCGCGTCGAGTTGAACACGACTTCCGATCGTTGCGACTGGGCGGCTCCGCGTGTGGGCTCTGCCAGCGATTCGCGTAATCGAGGGAGTCGCTACTGCAAAAAACCTTGGAATGGGGAGATCGTCGGCTAGAATCGTAATTTCGGAGTGCGAAACGAAGGTTTTTAGACCAGAAACGACGTCTTATCGCCCGAGGCATAAGTTGGCGTCGAGCGCCTCTGAGTGCCGATCCGAATTGGGGTGTTATAAGTGATTACGATAACGAGCGAAAAGTTATGTCTGTTTGAGCGAAGCGGTGTCTGTATGCGATCGCATCGGCAGCCTGCGACCGCGCTCCCGGAGAGAGGAATTTGGGCGCCGAACCGGAAATCTCCGAATGCGACCATTACCGACCGGGGTTCGAGTGCCGACTCTGAATTGGGGCCTCGCGGGCGGTTCCGACCCCCGGGCGAATAAATATCTGCGTTCAGACCGGAGGGTACGGCAGTCGGTGCACTAGTACACAAAGCTCCGGGGGGCTTTTTGCCCCGCAACGGAATTCCGCAAAATCAGAGGCCTGTAGACCGTCTCGGAGTGCCGTTCCGAATTGTGGTCACGTAAGCGATTCCGATGCCCGTGCGGAAAGTTATGCCAATTCTTTCGCTGAAGGGGTGGGAATAAACCGGAGGGGGTGACTATATCGGCGATGTTCGGGCACCCATATCCACGACCTGGGGAGGGGATCTCGCGTCAAGTTGAACACAACTTCCGATCGCTGCGACTGGACGGCTCCGCGTGTGGGCTCCGCCAGCGATTCGCGTAATCGAGGGAGTCGCTACTGCCAAAAAACCATGGAATAGGGGAGATCGTAGGCTTAGAATCACAATTTCGGAGTGCGAACGAATGGTTTATACCCGAAACGACGTCTTAAACCCGAGGCAATAAGTGCGCGTCAAGCGCCTCTGAGTGCCGATTCGAATTGGGGTCTTATAAGTGATCCGATAACCGAGCGAAAAGTTATGCCTGTTGAGCGAGCGGTGTCTGTATGCGATGCATCGGCAGCCTGCGACCGCGCTCTCCGAAGAGGAATTTGGGCCCGGACCGGAAATCTCCGAATGCGACCATTTACCGACGGGGTCGAAGTGCCGACTCTGAATTGCGGCCTCGCGGGCGGTTCCGACCCCTCGGGCGAATAAATATCTGCATCCGCCGGAGGGTATGACAGTCGGTGTACTTAGGGATGTACAGTATTCGGTTCAAACCGTTGAACCGAACCGAACCGAAACCGAATGTTCGGTTCGGTTCGGTTTCACATCATAATTGGTCGGGTCAACGAACCGAACCGAACCGAAGACCAAAATCCGGTTCGGTTCGGGTTCCTCATTACAAAACCGGACTGGACCGTTTGAACCGAAAACCT
>JACBKR010000769.1:0-52398 GCA_014218235.1 Colocasia esculenta
GTTTTTAAAAAATGGTTAAGCTTCACATTAGTAGGCCTAGATCTATTCAACCCCCCTTCTAGATCTTGTCCTCATCATTTCTCGATCCTTCACCCATAAATTAGCGAACATGTCAGAGAGACTTCCAACATCATGTAATGATTAACCATTATCGGGTTTGGACCAATGGACCTCTCATAGCCCATGAATAAAATCAATAAGAAAATACAATAAAACATAAGTCTATTATTCCCTAATAAAAAGGAAATCTCATAAGATAAATTCCAATAAATAATGAGTTTGGTTAAATTGACAAATAAAATTTATTGGGCTAAAATAGGATTTTTAAAAAGAAAATAATAGAAAAATACTATAAATTCGTAACTTAATTATTTCTTAAATAGAAAAGAGATATTTAATACATTAAATAGGAAGTCTTGGTTGGAAAACCTAACCAATAGGTTAGCCACGAATTTGGATCCCAACCCAACCCCAATAGGACATGGCAAGGCTTGGAAGGTGGGATTAAATAGGAAAATCATAATTAAATAGGAGTTGGAGTCCCATTAGAAAATAGAAACCTAACAAGCATAAATACTCCCCAATCTCTCCATGGCTGCCCTAACATGTTGCTGGGACTTGCTGGACTTGGAGAAGAGGCCAAGGAGGATGAGGCGATTTCGTGGGTTGAAGGCTTCATCAAGCTTCATCCCGAGTTCTTCAAGTTCTTGCCCTAGAAGAGTAAAATGACTAAAGGTAGGCTTTTCATGAGCAAAACCTAATTAATTTCGTCTACAGATTGTTCCATATACTAGGAACAAAACCCTCAAGTTTCATATTTTCCATCGAGCCAATCTTTTATGGTTGATTTTTGAAGTTCTGCAAAACACATGAACCTGACCCTTCTTCTTATTCTTGATCTCCATGTATACTCAACCTCGTGCTCTCAAATTTTAACTGGAGTTACTGATGGATGTTAGTCATGATTTGCCCTAAAATCCCTAATTTTCATCCATCCTACGTCACGAATTAAATGTTGCATGATCTTGACGATGAACTGTAGCGATTTAACCTTGACTTGTGTTATAAGTTCCATACCTCTTTGTGGAGTCGTTTTAGATCAAGTGTTCAACATAGAACTTGTTACCCTATGAGTCTATTGTCTTGGACATTATTTGATAATTTTACTTTACTGTACCAAGAGTTTTACCCAAACATGATCACTGTGTCAGATTCATGTAGTTAGTCATAATACGTCTTATTACATAGTCAAACGATCTTTGTCGCTCGATTATTTTCTACTGTACAAAGTATTAGTTGTAATCTAACTAATAAAGGTGGTTTCACCCGATTTGGATCACCCTAGCATTTGTTTTGATTTATCAAACCCACAGGTGTCAAACCCAATCCAAATCGGAGTTGGAAATAGGTAGAAAAAGCAACCCAAAACGTCATTTAGCTAGCGACAGGTCGACACGTCGCCACTATAAAGCGACAACATCATGGTCATGACCCATACCAAAAATCAGACAGTTTCGTGGTCTCTTTAGAAGGCAACAAGATGATGGTCGCCTTCACATTCAGAATGCGACAGGCAATGTGTCGTGTTCTGCCTATGTCCACTTAATCAGCAATAACTTTTCTATAGACCTCGGATTGACGAGCCATTTTCTTTGCTGGATTCCTCATTAAAAGGGCTTCAATATGGTATATCATGTGTGAGATTTGGATAAAAAAATCAATGATTTATGTCCTAAGGAAGTGAAGGGATGGACTACAATTGCCTTCTAAGGGGATACATCTTGGTTTCCATCATTTTGTCGCTCTTACATGTGTGAGTTTGATCCATCTAGGAAGGCTCTAGAAAGTCTTTTCATGCATTTAACAACACATAAGAAAGTAAAACATGTTCACATGATTTTTAATTGATCTTAACTTCATGATCATGCTCTCTACCTACCGATATTCACTTTCTTGCCTTGTTAACGAACTTGCTAAAAACAAGTAGTTACTTGCTAAATTGGTCATGCATGGTTATTACTTCATGATTTATTACTCATGATACTTGCCATAAATTGAGTTTCTATAAACGAAGTTTCCATAATCGGATTCACACAAACGCAGTGGAGCGATTCTCATGCGTGGCATGCGCACACACTCTAGCACGATAGGAAAGCCTCTTCTCGGCTTGTGGTGAACTCTCCGTCGGATCTTCTTTCGCTACACTAGTGACCACTTGACCAAGGCCTCCGTATGTCTCCTCTGTCCATGGATTCCCACATGGTCGACGAGCTGGTTGTACCCTAACACCAATAATACCTTTAGGGATCGGCAAGATCCAAATGGCCTTAATTTGATGTTGTTCTTATCTTGAATCATGCCGGACCTCTGGACCTGTGTGTAACAGCCATCGGAAAGGTAGTGTATTCCACTGACTGCCAACCCAAGTGCGCATGTTGTGCAATTATTACTATCGCCTGTTTACTCGACGTTTCACGTGCAACGACCATAAGATCTCATCTACACTCTACTCGCTCATCTATTCAAGTTCACTCTACTATCTCATCTATCTCGTCTATTCATTTGAACTCTCTTGGTACCCTTGAGCTGTGTGGCTCCTACTGTTTTGTACAGTTCTTGACTATCTAGCGCTTAATGGTCTTGTGACTCTACTGACTTGAATGCATACTGCTGAGGGCACGGAGAGTGTCCGAGGGGCTCCAATCTAGTCCTGGGGGAGAGAGCCACCCGAAAATACCTGTAGGGGCTAATGACGGTGTCTGCATTTGCACCGGTTCTGACTGACTGTTCTGAATTAGCTAGACATCTAACTATACACTGTTACTGTTAGTCTGTTAAATCAGACGTACTGCACTGTTACTGTACTACCAATGACTATTACTGAACTATTATTGAGGACTACTGTCGTACTCTATACTTGCTCTACTTGATACTCACTATCTTTAGTTACTGCGTGCTATCGTTACTTTATCGCATTCAAAGTGCTATACTCTCTCATTGTCTCTTGACAATAAAAGTGCTATGTTTTCTCTCGGCTATCTACGGATAACCAAAGTGCCATACTATTTCGATTGAGGAAAATCAATCAAAGTGCAATTTACTCTCTCTACGTGACTATCTACTTTCTCTCTCCTAGCTATACATGTTACTTGCTATTGTTTGATGTTGACGTTACTTGTGTTCAGAATCATTGTGCTATACTCGATTCTTGTGCTATATCTGGACACTCACGCTATTTCAATCACGTGCTATCATGTTGTCTCTTACATTACTTGACTCTCTCTCTCTATCATTAGTTACTTGCCATTTAGTGCATTAATTATTTAAAGCCTGCTTAAGCTGAGATTTAAGTCCTACTGGGCATTATCGCTCACCCTTCATTATTTGTTATTGTGTCTCTGGTAAGTCAAACAATGACGTCACAACACTAATGGGACGGGACCAGTGTGATGAGCGACCTGGAGTCAGTGATGAAGAGTTGCCCTAGTACTATGGAGTCTAATAGTTATTGCTTTAGATTATTTTCAATGTAATGATGTCATTGAGCCTAGGTATTGGCTCCGACTTAGTGGTTGTAATAGTTTTAGTGATGTTATAATGAAATGAAGAATTTATTTTAATTATTGTTCGTTAGATGCCTTGATGTTTGCGTCTGTATGCGCAATTCACGTTACCATACTTGTTGCTAACGTTTCCTCCGATTTATTCCGCTGCTAAATTGGAGGGGTGTGATAGTAACTATCCGACTCATGATTTAGAGCTTACGGTAGTGGTTCATGCACTAAGATCTAGAGACACTATCTTTATGGTGTCAGATTTGAGGTGTTTCACTAACCACAAGAGCTTGATATATCTTTTCTCCCAAAAGGAATTAAACCTGAGGCAGAGAAGATGGATTGAGTTCCTAAAGGACTATGACTTCGACCTTCAGTATCATCTTGGAAAGGTGAATGTATAGCAGAGATGCTTAGCAGGAAAGGAGTCGTACTCCACCAGGATTGGAAGATGTTGGAGGATCCTGCTTGTGCGATGACTGAGTTAGAGCCATTATGTCAGGCTTTGTAGCTCATTTGTCCATCCGATCTACTATCTTGGATGTAGGTGATCGAGTAGCAAAGGCCGACCTAGACTCCAGAAGTTAGTGGGAAAGGCAGGCATTGCTCGTGATGAAGATGGAGTGATTCGGTTTCATCATCGAGTCTGTGTTCCCGATATAGTGGATGTCCATGAGCATGTATTAGCAGAGGCTCATAGGTCTAGATTCTCTATTCATCCGGGTAACACTAAGATTGTACCGGATTTAAAGAGATCATTTTGTGGTCTGGCATGAAGAAGGATATGGCAGAGTATGTATCTATGTGTTTAGTATGGCAGCAAGTGAAGGCTGAGCGACAGCGACCATTGACCTTATGCAAAAGATGGAAATTGCAGTATGGAAGTGGGAGGCTGTCACTATGGATTTTATAATGGTTTGCCAAGATCAAGGAGGGGCAATGACTCGATTTGGGTAGTGGTAGATAGATTCTCTAAGACTGCACATTCTTAACTATGAAGAAGAAGGCAGTGAGTTGAGAGTTTAGCTAGGTTGTATGTTAGTAGCATTATTAGATGCATGGTGTGCCAAACGATCATTCGGATCGAGATCCGAGATTCACTTCGAGGTTGTGGAAGGGTCTTCAGGATGCATTAGGTTCGGAGTTGAAGCTTAGTTTGGCGTTCCATCCCCAGACAGATGGACAGTCCGAGAGGACTATCCAGACGCTCGAGGATATGTTGAGAGGTGTGTGTTGGATTGGAAGGATGATTGGGAGTCTCATTTACCTCTTGTGGAGTTCGCATATAAAAAAAGTTTTCATGCGAGTATTAGTATGGCTCCATTTGAGGCATTGTATGGTAGGCCATGTAGTTCTCCTTTATGTTGGGAGGAGACTGGTGATAGGCAGTTATCGGTCCAGAGTTAGTTCAAGAGACTTCGGATAAGATCCAGCTTATTAGGAAGAAGCTTATTACGGCGCAAGATAGGCAGAAGAGTTACGTCGACAACAGAAGGAAGGATTTAGAGTTCGAGGATGGTGATCATGTCTTCCTAAAGATTTTGCCTACCCGAGGTATTGTCAGATTTGGCAGGCATAGTAAGGTAAGTCCTAGATTCATTGGCTCGTTTGAGGTTCTCAGACGATTGGGCAACGTGGCTTATGAGCTAGCTTTACCCCCGACATTAGCTAGTGTTCATCCTGTTTTCCACGTATCTATGCTCAGGAGATATGTGCGAGATCCATCTCATGTTATTAGTCATGAGGCAGTAGAGATTTAGCCAGACCTGCATATGTGGAGCAACCAGTAGCTATTCTTGCCGGAAGGTTCAGCATCTCCGGAACAAGCGCATTGCGTCGGTGAAAGTTCTATGGCGCCAACTTCTCACGTGAGGAGGCTACTTGGGAGCTTGAGGATGCTATGAAGAAGAAGTATCCCTAATTGTTTGAGTAGTGTTGGTCTAACTTCGAGGATGAAGTTTCTTTAAGGGGTAAAGGGTGTAAGGCCTCGAATTGTTTGGTTGTATAGGTTTAGATGCAGAGTGTGCATAGTTATGTGAATAAATAAATAAATATATGTGTGTATTCCTATACATATATAATTAAGTAAAGTTGTGCATGTATATACATGATTGTTTAACTATGTACATATGGTGTATAGTAATGCATTATACAATATTATATATATATGTGTGCCATAAACTATACGTAAAATACTACAATTTTGTGTTTGGCTAAAAGTCAAGTTGGCGTCAACATGAGCGGACGCCTAGGTCTGAGCCAGCGTCCAGATTGATGGACGTTAACCATTGTAGGCGGCCACCTATGTGGACGTCTACCTCCCAGATCTGTTTCAGCTTATGATCCGGGAACGCCCGTGAATTTCGGCTTCTATTTGGTAACCGACTGCCAACGGCTAGAACCCTACCTAATCGTGTCCCCGAGCCCTTGACTCTATAAAACACCAATTCCAGGCCGAAATAGACCCTTTGGCATTTTGTCAAAACCTAGCTCTTCCGTGTGAAAAAACTATGACTTTGAACCCTTTAATCTGGCGATTGGAGGCTTCTTCCGGCGTTCTACCACGATTGGGGAAGTCTGATCATAGAGGAAGGCTTCCCCGACGACGGTGTTGTACCATCTACTTCAACACAAAACCGGGTCGAGGAAGGAATTGAAGGTTTCTGGCACTGGCCGAGGAGACTTCATCGGAAAATAACTCCCTTAGCGATTTATTTGAGGCTAGTAACCCTTTACCAATGTCCCTACATGCGTTCTAGTAGGTCCCAGGTATTTTTATGGATTTATTCGTGTCCTGGAACCCCCGTTCTCTCTTATTTTTGTGAGTTTTGTCTGCATTTCTGCAGACAGGAACTTAACGGCATTATTTGCTGCTGTAAGATCAGAGCTTGGCGGCAAGCATTGTTGTCGTAACTGGTTGGCGACCACCTGTGTGCCGCTGAGTTCTTCAGGTGGTGACAATGGCATGTCTGACCTTGTAATTATTTTTTCTGGATTTCGAATATGAGGATATACTGTAAAAATGATATATTGTCAAGTATCTCCAGTGGATCATACTGTGTATTTATGATGAAATTTTGTTCATTGCATATTTATTAAAATTTCTAAAAGATTTATTGGGCATGTTTAGTCTTATTAATTACGGTTATGTGGATCTGTGTTTAATTAGGATGCAGGAAATTTTGGAGATGTACATAGTATCAGTCATGCCATGAAACATAGGCAAATTTTAATTGTTGTGGTAATATTTAGAATTTCTGGAATATAAAACAGTGAGCGATTGTCTATTAAAATTTTAAATAAAAGTATGATACATGTTAAAATATCAGAAATTTGTGTGATATCATGACTACTAGATACAAGTTTTAGAACTGTTAAATACATTGGAACATTATGAATCATGCTTACTTGAGTTCTTGATAATTATGCAGATTGCTTGTTCAAATTTTCATAAATTGTGTAGGTGTTCAAAAAATATGAAAAATTGTGTGTATCATGAATAACCTGTAAGCAGTTTGTAGTAAAAGTTTTATATTGATTGGATACAATAAGTACTGATTCAGATTTAACATAGAAAAAGGACAATGTGGAGTATGCTTATTATAATTGTTCATAATTAGTGAACTGCAGCATGATTAGGTTAGTTTATGACCTATTTTACACTATAATAGTAGCATATTATTAGATAAACTTAACTATGAAACCATGTACAAATGAACGCAATAGTGTAAACAAATGTATGTGAACAATGTGAACAATATGAAAAAGGTATAAACTGTGCCATGGTGACACTGCTACCTTAGAGGGCTGTGGAACCGTACCGTAGTAAAGTCCCTACGGGAAGGTCATAATGTGTGAAATCCTATGGGCAAATAGGATGAAATCCCAGAGGTGGACAAGTATACTGATTAGGGTGGAGAATGCTTCTCCAGTTCTACGCATTTAACAAGATCTATCACTGTTTTGCCTAGGTGATAGGTATGTGAATGTGATTGTATGTCCTTCTAGAGGTGGTTTGTACTATGTGTCACGACATTTATGTGGAATAAAGTGATTGTATAACGTGAATGTGAAATTGTGTAATGTGAAATGAATATGTAAATGTGGTGAAAACCATGTGATAGCATGTGAATTAGTGAAACACTAATTGAGTATGTAAATCCATGTCAAAACAGCAAGCTAAACATGTTTATAATTGTGTTAAGTGTATGAACAGGTAATAGAATCAATTTTAGGAACAATGCTTACATCATGTGTTATTCATGCTTAAGTTGCAATATTATATTGTAGCATGAATGAAATGAGTTTTAAATTGATTAAGCATTTTAAAGAAATGTGTGGAGAGCATGTGATAGGTTTTATACCTAATGTGAAATGGAAAAATAAAGCATGTATCATGCCCTTAATGTTATAGGAATTTCATGTTAGAATTTAAAAAGTTCAAACCATGTACTGTGTTAATTGTTTTATTAGAAAGTAAAATGTGCATATGATGTGTACATGTATAATGTGCGTGGATTGATTGCTGAGTCTATTAGACTCACTCTTGCTTCGGCGTAAGGTGTGGCAGGTGATTCCTCATATTTGGAGGAGACTGTTAGGAGTGACTCCGAGCGAGAGAGGAGTAGCATCTCTTGTGAAGATTTCGTTGTTGTACTTACATTTCATAAGTATGTAATCAATGGTATTATGTAATTCATATGTGGACAATGTAATTTGATATAGAATTTCAATTATGGACTTTAGTTTCTTTTTAGTATATGGACTGTGGATAAAAATGGTGGATGATGTAATAATGTTGGTTTATTTCCGCTGTTCTACGTTTATATTTGTGTACATCTCGACTTAGTGTTATGTTGGGTCAATGTCCCACTGTAGCAATGCTCATATACCGACAAGGGTTGGGTAACGTACTGGTATAAGGAGGTCGTTACATCCCTGGCGCGCAAGAGTAAGAAGCACCACCTCTATCACGACCGATAGAGAGGCCAGACACCAAACAATGACACGAAGAGCCTCCACGACACAAGCCGAGGCACACACCGAAATACACTTGCACGAGCAAGCCAAGCAAGAAATTCACAGCGGAACACTCCTCACGCAGCAACCCAATAGAAAATGGACTACCTCCCACTAAACCGACAGGGACCCAATGCCCCAAATTGTTCAGGCAGGCAGCAAGAATCCATCACAACGACAAACGACACGAACAGGTCCACCGCCCCACGGTGCCACAGGGGGAAACGACAGCACGAGGGGAGCAACCAGCTGAACCCAAAATAGTTCAAGGGAAGATGACTCCACCAAAAAGTCACAGCGATGTGCACCCCGGCAACACACTACCACAGTGGAGCATCACCACCCCGAGTAACCAACGGAAAGCAGGGGAAGGAGACACACACAACGAGTCTCTTCCACACGCGAGAGGGAAAATCCACAACGCAAGACTGACGCTTCCATAAGAAGCACAGCCATCCAAACACCCACTGCACTCACCAGACCACCATCTGGGAGAGCACGCCGAGCGTGAGAAATGAAGAAAACCACCCGAAGCACGGGGACACATGAAGTCCCACCGGTGTAATCGAGAAACTCGAAAACGAGCAACAAGGCGAGCTAACCAACGTAGCATCCAGATGCATGGCCAAGCACACAACACCATCACCGACAACGTCCAAGCAGACTGTAACACAGACAGTCTAACCGGAAACAACGACAGCTCATCTCTACAGAGAGAGAGGAGCAGCGACAACCAAAACAACATGAAGCAGCTTTGGAGAGAACCTCCACCAAAAGCACCAAGAGTCGTTCTGGGAGAACCTCGCCAGAACGCAGCCCAACCAAATGGCACACTTCGAGCCACATGGCAACACAACGGTGGCCCAAAACAAACACAGAGCACTCTGGGAAGAACCTCCAGCAGAAGCTACAAAGGGCGATCCTGGGAAGAACCTTCACCAGAATGCACAACCCAACGACCAAAAACACAGACCATCGGATGAGAAACACTGCAGCCAGCAGAACTGTAGAAGCAACCAAGCAGGTCCTGGGAGAACCTCACCAGAACCACCAAGGCACCGCTCTGGGAAAACTCTCCAGAACACACCAGCCAAACCAACAACACACCTCAAACTCTGAGGTAGCATGGTTATAGCAGAAACAAAGCGTGAAACAGTCTCGAGAGACACCCTCACTAGGACATTAGCAAACGGTTTTGGGAAACCTCACCAGAACATAGGGCAACCAAGCGATGCACCTCAGCCTAGAGGGCAACGCCACAGCAACTAGAAATGAGCAAACACAGTTCTGGGAAACCTCACTTCCGCCAGAACCAACAAAGAAGGACTCCGGGAGCACCTCACCAGAGCTCACAACCAGCCGGCACCAGGACGACAACAATTACAGGCAAGTGTCGCAGCGCTTAAGTAGTGATGCAACATGACACACAAAACATCTGCTTAGCCCGAGCAACAACGCCGACCAAGCAGAGCACAGTGCTCAACAGCGCACAAACAGAAGGCCACACACAAGACCAACACTGCACGCACCCCAACAATAGAGGGGCAACCAACAAGGCAGGGACACCTTCCACCGGTTCCACAGCCAACCCTGCACCGGTGAAGGCCACACCTCACGTAGGCTCTCTTAGCCTTCGCGATGCACACACACTCAAATGTGCCGAAGACAATGAGGAGCACCGCACCTAGGCTTGCCTGCAAGAGTCCTCCACACAGGAAGACCACTGCTAGCGAGTCCAGCGCCAACCGCGCCGCTACGACACGAACACGCCGAGCGACCACACTCACCAAGCATGTAGCACAATAAAAATTGCAACCGCAGCACGTGCACAAATCATACGGGGACGCCGCACACTTGCAAAACATTTGAAAACACAAGCCTAACACTAGTCGGACGGTGTTAGCAGCACACTAGTACCTTCTTTGACAAAACTATAGTTATTACTTCCCTACAAATCTCAGTAGACTCCCGCTCTAATTCCAACTGTAATGACCCGACCTCCCGGACCCCTGCGAGGGACCCCGAAGGTCGCTTCGCCACCCATTGATCCGAAGATCCGGAAGGGTTAGAAGAAATAGTCTAGTGAGATATGTACTAAATTAAACCACTATAACAATATGTACAATATACAAAGGTCTGTACAACGTGTCCCAAGCAAAAGCACAGGTACAAGAAAAAAGGTGCAGTCCTTAAAGGGCATACCCCGAGGACTTGCAAAGCACAACTCTCAGCTCACTCGGCTACAAGAGTTCACAACACTCAGCTCTCACTGCTGCAGACAACACACGGTGCCACAACTGCCTCCGCAACCTGTCCGACACCGAGCTCCCGCGACGACGAGCCCCTAGCTGAAGGAAGTAGGGGGGGAGTGAGCCTCGTGAACAAGGCCCAGTAGGGATTACCAGTCCCTCACTAGCCAGAGCAGCAGGAACTCCGAAAATAGGAAACTAACCTAGAAAGTTGTAAATCGAGTAACACCTATAGTAGGGTACGATTAAGCAGCGGAGCAGAGAATAATGCCACGACCACCAACCGAGGCGGGCCACACACCTGACTCCCGCAGAAACCAAGAGAGTCGGGCACACAACGAAAGCAACCCTCGGCACATTGCTGAGACCATGCAATAACCAGGTGAGAACGACGTCTCACTGCAAGCATGGCCACCTCGAACCTCCACAAGATCGAGGGCCCACAAGCAGCACCACCCCGGACCATGGACATGCCACAAGGTCGGGAAACCACACATGCCAGTGCCACCAGGGTTGGCACCCAAGAACGGGCCTATGGAACCGAGAGAACACCGAAGCAGAAACCACCAGAAGCATGGGTCTGCACAAGGCCAGACCAACGACGCCCATGAAAACTTGGCACAGCCAGGCCATAACCGCCATGCAAGTTAGGACAACGGATAACAGTTAGAAATGTCGTGAGGAAGCATCGTCATAACAACAACAACCAAGCCACCATCGCTAGCAGCCAAGAGGGGGACCCGTAGTCCACACGCTCTGCTTGATAGCCTAGCTCCTGCCTCCGCCCGCAGAAGGGTGAGATAGAGCCGCCACAGAAACACACCAACGCATACAACAACGCAGCCTGGCCAAGCTGCGGCCTCATGCTGACCTCCCTACACGGCTTTGGAACCAACGTAGAGCGAGGCAGTGAGACAAAGGACAATCTGGACCACGTCGGGAAGAAAACACCTATACAAATGACTCAACGCCACTGTGCAAACCTCATTTTCCCCTCAGCTCCAGAGTCCTCCCAGTCGACTGCCAACTCGAGCATGCTCGTAGCCCGGAGTACTCCCTCAACAGGCTCCCGAGGATGGGGGTCCCAGGCAATGGAGACAACCTCTGAACGGGACAAGCCCTCAAGTACCAAGCACCCGGTGAAAGGCAGGGCAAGCACAACCAGAACCGTGCCGAACTGCTGGCTTGTAACACACGATAAGCCCAGTAAGCGAGAGGTACGCACGGACCCTCAAAAGGGCCGTCGGCCAACTAAGGCACGCATGAACGGCTAGAACCTTGAAACACCACCGGACAGCACGGAAAACCATTGCTCTGCTAATAATCGATTGAATGCCAGTCAATCGATTATTAGACAGACGCGACCCTCCTGGCACCACTGCCAGGACACGGCCACGAAGGTGTTACCTTCGGTCACTGAACGTAGGGAGGTAACCTGCCACGTTTCCTACCAGAAGGTCCTAAGGGCAAAGCCTACCCTGGGGCACACACCGACACACAATCGGGCCCACAGAAGCACCCGAGGCAACACAGGCAATGTCGCACCCCCACAGGCCATCGCGATACCATCACGACGGGGAGGGGCCCCGCGACACCAGCCTTGTCGTGATCAGGCGAAGCGCCATGACAGCAAGCCCTATCGCGACCAAGAAACGCGTCGCGACAACACCCCTATCACGACCGTCAATCGCGCTGTGATAAGGTCACGCCCGACAGGGCTGACGCCTCTTCTGATGTCGCGACGCGTCGAGCCGTCGCGACACCAGCAGAGAGGCAGACCATTGGGATCCTCAATTCCGGGCCTCCCACAAACCATACAAACACACCTCAAGGGGGGGAGGGGAGCATGGGGAAAGCAGTAAAGCTATCTATAAACCCCAAGTGGCTTCCAATCCACCCGGATCGGGAAGGGCACAAGAAATCCTACCGATTACGAAGAACTGAACCCAAACAAGGGCCTTCACGATGCACGGCCGCCTCCTCCTCACTCCACGATGCCGCTCCAACGCTCCACCATGAACCGCCGGTGCCACCACGCCCCGATCGCCGGAGGGGAACTCCCCCATTGCCGGAGAAGAGGGGAAAGGGAAGAAGTGGAGAGAGTGGGGTAACAGGTAGCCGGCCTAGGCTTTTAGCCTTCAGCACCCAGAACGCGACGGATCGCCCCGTTGTGTTAAGAACCCTAACGTGACGGGTCAACAGACCGCGACGAGAACGCGTCCCCCATGGACACCGCGACAGGCCGTACTGACACACCTGCCACTTGACAGGCGTCAGAGGACCGACACGATAAAAAGCAGTCGTGACCCGTTGACCAGTCGCGACACCAAGACGCGACGGAGACACCGGGTGCGACAATGATGTGAAGCACACGCTCGTCGTGACACGGATGACTGTTGCGTCGGGCACCCCCAATGCGACACTAACGCGTCGCCCACATGGGCACGTTAGTGGCAGTTATCCCAGACACTAGACGGAAAGCCAGGAAGCCGGGTTTGACATGCTGGGCTTGTGCGGCTAAAATGAATGGCTCATAAGTATTCAATTTCGACTTATGTATAAGCTCGATAATCCCATGCGTTGTGTCATTTCGAATTGAATTTGGATCAAACCAATGACACTTGAACAAGAATATATGATTGTCTTGTCCTAGATACTGCAACTGTAAGATCTCCTCTACAATAACATAGTAGTCATATTCACTTTCATTGTATGTACTTTCTTTAACACATACGCCACTATTCATGGTAGACTTACTCTGCCCATAGTCTTTTGTATGAAATCTATACCCATTCACAATAAATCCAGGATAGTTTTGTGCACTTTTTGATGGGCCATAGGCTATCTGACGAACTCTTTCATCAGTAATTAAACCGTGTTAACCTATGTATCGAGAAGACTAGTTAAAAAGTGAACATAACTTATCTTTCGTACTCTTTGAGCATGTACACTTAGACGTTTTCTTAGCCATAAGGCCAATGACTTCTCTCGTTCTTTGTCAACCTCATAATCACTGAGATGTGGATTTCTTGATTTATTTCTGAATCAAATTGTCTGCAAATAGAATGGAAGACCACCTTCAATAGCTAGATTAAAAGCAAAGAAGTTATATACACAATAAATTGTGAGTTTAGCACTTACTCAACTAACACTCTAGCTCAGCACAATTTAAAAGAATATATATCTCTGTGGCGTATAACTCACTGTCATCCAGCGTGCGAGTTGAAGAACGTCCGAACGCACAGTCTAGGATGATAAATATGGAGTGTCGATCTGAACACATAGATTCCCTCCCATCATCATTACGTAGAGGTGTGTACGACGAGTTTGTATGTCTTGTTTAAAGTACATCGAACTAAAGTTTGAGATTTCCTCCATAATGTATGCCTCAGCAATAGAACCCTCCTTTTGCTTTATTTCGGACTTTCATTTTGAGGTCATGCATACACCTACATCAACAATGTACAAGACAAATGGGAAACATATCAATATAAGGTGCAATTCTAAGAAGAAAAAAGTTAATATTCGCATATACCTCTCAAATGGATACATCCATCCATATTGTACTGGCCCTCCGACTTAGCTTCATATGGTAGATGTACGAGTAAATGCTCCATCGAATCAAAGAATGCAGGCGGAAATATCTTCTCCAAGTGCATATGATGGTGACCACATTCTCTTCAATAGTTTGCACATCCTCAAGCTTGAGTTTTGATGCACACAGAATCATGAAAAATCGACTCAACTTAGACAATGCCTCCACATAGAGGCTTCGGCAACATGTCACAAAATGCAATAGGTAGCAACCTTTGCATGAACACATGGCAGTCATGACTCTTCATTATATATTTTCCCCTCACTGACTTGACAGAACGAGCAATATTAGACACATAAACTTCAGAAAATCTCAATTGTTTCAGCCACTGACACACTTTCTTTACTTGTCCTCCTCCAAGCACATAAACTGCTTTTGGTTTATTGATTCCCATTTACTTCAACAAGTTCTAACTCTAGATGTTTACAAAGAATGGACAAGTCCAAGCATGCATTCCCGTTGTCCTTTGTTTTACCGTTTATGTCCATAACAGTGTTGAACACAAGAAGAGTCGACCAATAAGGTAGCCCTCAGAAAATACTTCTCTTCACCCAGTTGTGCTCCTTCCCAAAACCTGAAAGGTGTCGGGTACTGCCCATCAGTTGTGTGATATCTGGCAAATTTTGTACAAGTGCTACCATATGATGACTATACAACCTCTCGAATATAACTTCATCTAGTTCTGTTATGTTCTTTAGGAATGCATCTTTTTGTCTTCTAAAAGGGTGATCAACTACTAAAAACTGTCGATGGCAATCAAACCAGCAGGACTTCTCACCATGTTAAGTACAAATGATTTGGTATTATCCATACAGTAAGGACATGCAAGTCTCCCATGTGTGCTCCAACCAGATAGCATTCATATGCAGGAAATCACTTATTGTCCACATCAATGCTGCCCTCATGGTGAATTTTACTTTCTAGATGCATCATAAGTGTTGACCCCCTCAGTCCATAATAATTTCAATTTCATCAATCAATGGTCTGAGATAGATGTATATTTTTTGTAGGACTTTTAGGACCAGGACCAGAATCAATAAGACAGGAACAATTCTCTCGCTTCATGCACATGATCGAAGGAAGGTTGTATTGTGTCATGAACACTGGCCAGCTAGAGTAGGAAGCCACTGAACTCCAAATGGATTAAATCCGTCAGTGCACAAACCAAGCCTCGCATTACGCGACTCCCTTGAGAAGATAGGATGAGCATGGTTGAAATGAGTCCAAGCTTCGCCATCTGCCGGAAGACTCATAATATCCTCGTCCCGACGTACTCTTTCTGCGTGCCACCTCATATGTTGAGCTGTCTTTAAAGATATATACATCCACTGCTGTCTGGGTGTAATGCGGAATTATCCCAACGATGTATAAGGTATATCATTCCCTAGAATTGGCCCCTCTTTTAGGTTTAAACCTATCATGATGGCAAATAGAACATGATACCGTATCTACATCCTCTTTGTCATACAAAATACAATGATTAGGACATGCATCTATTTTCACATATCCAAGTCCTAAATCATTGACCATCTTCTTGGCACGATAAAAATTTGGAGGCAGCTTCTCATCTCGAGGTAACATGCTCTTGATGATGAGAAGGAGATGATCAAAACAATTCTCACTTATATGAAATTCAGATTTCCAGTTCAGCAATGTGACACCACTGACAACCGAGTGTGTTTTTGACAACCATCCCATAATGGCTCATCAACATCCTTAAGTAACTAGAGAATCTTTCGGCTCCATTATCGGCACGTCTTCAGCATATACAAGATCTTTATGTACATTGAATGTGGGACCAGCAACATCTACACCATATCCACATACATACTTGTGCCTTCACATTACTAGGCTCGTGCAACCAGAGCTCCTCACCATGACATGTCCAATTCATATAACCTTCAACAAACCCTTTTATGTATAAATGGTGTTGAACCTCCCATGGTGAATTCCACTTCAAATTTTTACAAATCATACAAGGACATTAGATGTAACATTGTTGTCTACTGCTGCTTTTCGATTCCTCAATGCAAACTGAATGAAAGTCTCAACTCCGACTCTAAACTCCACAGACACCACATGATCAACTATTCTACGATACATCCATGAACAGTCTGAAGCCAATTTTTTCTTGTGCCCAACCAATATTAACTGACAAATAACTTTAAAATTCAAACTCACACATCCTTCAATGCAACTGAATGAATAGGAAGGATATATTATTTAGATTATTTCTTTTTACCCATCTGCGAATATTTGATCGCACTCAGATGGCCATTTACTATGTGTTTGTATAATTTGCTGAAAATTTCGGCAGCATCTCCCCACACCTCTCCGATATACCAAAAATATTTATTAATTAAGATATTTTCTAAACACTTACTAATAAGTTGTTAAGAAAATACTCTAAATCAATTATTGTATATCAGAGAGGAGTGAATAGATGCACCCAAAATTTTCATCAAATAATACAAACACATAGTAAATGACCACTAACTACGATCAAACATTCACAGACTATCCAAAATGGGACAATTCAAGACTTTGAGTTAGATATACACGTTCTCATCATTGAAAATAAGACTCGTGCTCATCAATCCCAAAGTCTTGAATGGCAAGGTTCATTGACACAGGCTTAGTACGCTCTCGTGAGGTGTGTGTAGTTTTAAATTGCTATGCAAGCATAGATCAAATTTAAATATCACATAAATATGAAATGAAAATGAAAACAAAATCATACATATAAAAAAGTGCAATAATAAACCAAATTCATACATACATGTAAATGAATTGCATTAAAGTGAGAAGTGCAATACTAATCACTAAACTGAAAGTAAGGAATTAAAAGCAATCCATATAATAGTGTTTTATTGAAATAAGTTTGAATTAAGGATCTAATGTCTACAAGGAAGAGTTTGTACTCATCTTTTTATTCCTAATTGAGATGTAACCACATTAGAGTTTGCATTGGCTTTGAATTCCTCGTGCTTAAGTGAGATGTAAGAAACTAAATCAACAGTAGAGAGATGGTGCAGAACACACTAATGTGAGAACCCAGCGAAGGAGTCTACCGAAGATTTGTAAATATGGCCCTAACTGACATGAGAGAAATTTCATTGCCATATGTACCAAAAGTAATGGTGGCCACTGTGTTAGACATGGACTAGAGGTTAAAAAATGATATGATTTTTGCACGAGCAATGCTACCTACCCAGTTAGCTGGATAAATCATTTATCCGATCAAGCATAGGATATCTGTTCTCAATTAAAGAAACTAGATGGTTCACATGTACATATTAGATACCCATGGGAGATGGACCCAGAAAAAATTCATGGGTAATGGATGGGAAATGGAATTGGTGCAAGGAGAGACTTAGACAGTGGTTCCAATTTGTTAACCAATGAACTATGCAAACTTCCAACTCTTAGTGCCCCTAAGATGGATGAGAGACTATAGCTACAAGATACATGGACCTCCACTAAATGTTCATATAAATGGTTTTTTAATGGTGAAGGTTTTGTGCACAAACCAAAGCAGATTGACTGGAACTCAATATGAAAATGGCCAACGGTGGAGAGGATAATGGTCCTTATGTGAAAAATTGCTTAGGGAAGGATCCTCACTAATCAAATTTGAACTCTTGTGATATACAAGTGTTAGCCTGCTGCCATAGATGCTGGGAAGAGGAAGAGGATGATATCCTGCCTTAATTTCCTATAGTTATTCAAGAAGAATCTGGTCTAAAATTGCTCAGTATTAGGATGGCAAAGGCCTCCGATTGATCTCAAACAATTGTGGGATATCACATCTATCATGCCCAACAAAAATGTGTTTCACATGTACATATTGTGTTCGTTCGTTGAGTACTTCATCAATGCTAGCTAGTTTATATTCCTCATTTTTCACTACCTAGATCTATTACTATCTAATTAAATATGCCCAGCAGCACATAAACTCTATTTTTCTTTGATTCTTTTTTCTTTTTTCTCTGCTCAGGGCTGATTACTTATGAAGAACTTTATGGGAAAAATATGATATTACTTTTTTCCTCTTTTCCGTATAGATAAGACATTTTGACGTCCCAAAATCAAATCTACAGACGGTGTCTCAATGTGATTATACAGAATAATTGCCAATATTACAAAGTGGACAATTTGAAGATACATTGTTAATTGTAGATCCATAATTAGTAAATGTTTTTCTCTATGTTTTAGGTGACCGATTGATCTGTTCTCATATTATCTACAAGCATCACCTCTCTTTTCATTATGCAATAAAAACTATCAAGTATAAGGTCAATTGTTCTTCATACAGCAGATACAGTATTCTTAATCCTAAGTTGTGTAGATAAAGAGGATGTGGACTACGAAATCCTCTAAAATCAACTTTTATAGACAAATGGAAAAGCAATCCTTATATATATGGCCATGAGATTGTTGCTTCATATGCTGGGAGTATTTTGATATAGAACAATGTCTGCTAACCATGTTGCGATTTATTCCTACTTCCATGCATTAGATATTGTCAAAATGTCCTATTTCACCATTCACCTAAATATTTGAGCACTTTACTAATCAATGCATATCCCCCTTCATGATAACCTACATCCATGCGCAAAACACAAATATCCAAAGCCACATTTCATTGGATTGCCAATTAGTTTTCAAGAGGTCTGTTAAGTGATAAGCAAACCTTACCATGCTCAGAATTTCCTCTTCAAGGTGTCCACCACCTTGAAAGGGCATATGGTAGATGGCAGGTGATCAGAACTTGAATAGAACATCTCATTCCTGGCTTGCATATGCAGGTGACCAATCATGCACTTTGGGAATGGGATCCTTCTAAGACATGATTGGTGGTGCACTGCATGGGGTGATCAACATACAACTCAATGATTAAGATTAGCTGCATTTATCTTCATGTGATAGATTAGAAGGTCGAGTTAACATCTCTTTTAAGTAACATTATATGACACATGACATAAAGTTTAAAAGATCATTTTCCGGATTTTGACAAGTCAGATCTATAATATGGTTCATATCTAAATTATAGAAAAAAAATTATGATCTTATACATAATTTGAAATTTGACATAGTGATAGTCTAATCCCCCACCCCACTGACCCCTAAACAGACCCCAACCCACTGCCCCTAAGCAGACCCCCACCACTACACCCCCACCCCACAGCCACCGAGCTCAAACCGCCACCTACTACCCCCCACCCCACTGCCCCCCCACCCCATTGCCCCCTAAGCAAACCCCCACCCCACTGCCCCTAAGCAGACCCCACCCCACTGCCCCCACCCTAATGCCCCTTAAGCAAACCCCCCACCCCACTGCCCCACACCCACTGCTCCCGACCCCACTGCCCCCCACCCCACTGCCTCCGAGCTCAAACCACCCCCACCCCACTGCCCCACCCCATTGCCCCCTAAGCAAACCCCCACCCCACTGCCCCCCACCACTGGCCCCTAAGCAAACCCCCCCCCACCACCGATGGAGCAACCCTCACCACTGTGTTGACAAAGAGAGACAGGAGGAGAGAAGAGAAAATGAGAGAGAGACAAAGAGGGATCGGGTTACCTGCTGGCGGGGAGCGACGATGATGGGCTAGGTGATGGTGGCGGGGGCAATGGTGGCACCGGGGCGACGCCGACGAGCTCGGGTGGGGGAGGGGGGGTGACGGAGACGACCTCTTATGGGGGAGGGGGCAACAACGACGAGCTCCGGTGGTTGGGGCGACGGCGAAGAGCTCTGGTGCCGAGGGCGACGACGACGAGATCCGGTGGTAGGGGTGATGACAGCAAGGTCTAGCGTCGGCGAATGAGAGAGAGGGAGAGAGGAAGAGAGAAGATAGGAGAGGTGGGTCGGGGGGTGGCGGGTAAAAAAGATATAGCGACCGAGCAGTCTCTAACACCGCCAAATATTTGCGACGAAAATTCATCAGTCACAATTTAGATATCAAATATGATTTGAGTCCGAATTGTGATCTATGAATTTCGGTCGCCAAAATTCCCTTACGAAGGCGCCAAGCAAAAGGATTTAGTGACTGACAGTAATCAGTCGCTATCCAATCTCTGATCTGAGACCGAATTATGATTGAAATATTTCGGTCACTATTCAGTCTCAGATCTAAAACTGAATAGTGACCGACTATATTTCGGTCAATAACTGCAAACATCAGTGACCGAATAATTTCAATCACTATTCGGTCTCAGATGTGAGACTAAATAGTGACCAAAATATTCGGTCTCAAATGCGGTCTCTAATTCCGCTTTTTCTTGTAGTGTTCCATCTCTTAATCTATTTATGCAAATTGCATATCTTGTCCCTATAATCTGCCATCAAAGAGTACCCGTTATCCCAACACGATTTGATTACTTCCTTAAATTTTGCCTTACTGTACCAGATATCCTACATTCTGAAAATATTCCTACGAATTCTTCTGAAACCCATATTAGGATAGTGGTCACTGAAAAGTCTAGGAATAGTTTCTCTTTTTCCTTTTGTTCTTGTGATATGTGATTCCTCCCCCCCCCCCATACACACATGAGTAATTATTCCATTTACATAATTTCTACTATAGAGAAGAAAATATATAAATATATCTCTTGTGAAAGACACTTGAGTATATGATGAAGCTGGTCCCAAACCCGCAAAACTCATTGTGGATTGACTCTGATGCTCGAGACAAGGAGCTCGGATCTTGTCGATGAAGAGGAAAGTCAAAGTTTCCAATGATTAGTGTTAGCATTGATTCGACCTATAGGAAGTCAAGTCTGGAAGGGGTTCTTGGGGTCAACCTTCCAATGCTTAAGTCAGATGTTAGTCTAAGAAGGGAAACAAAGGGAATGAATGTGAGAGAGAAGAGAGGGCAAGTGGGTTTAACCGAGATCTTCCGTGAGCATCGTAACCTTGGCCCTTTACCTGTGTCCATAGTTTTGCTTGGACTCCTTGTATAAGATAGAGTCACAAAGGTCATAGGATAATCAACCAAGACTCCTTCTAGGAGTCGATGAATGTGTGCCCTTGGATAAGGCTCGGAGGTGGAGATAAATAATAATAGGTTTCATAATCCTTCGTTGAGAAGATCGAGATGAGTGGAGGTAGACTCCAAGTGGCAATACAAATCTAAGTCACAGATAGTGTCATCTTAGACAGATCATTATGTAGGCCAAGGCCAATATCTGGCCGACCATCATCTAGGTCAAGATCACTATAGGACTCAAGATTGGACTAGTAATGGGCCATTGTCAGTAATGGGCTGACTATCGGGACACGTCATAAACCTTTAACATATTTGTAAATTTAATCTATCTTTTGATATACAATAAGGAAAAGACCGAGGAAATGTGGTGTATGTCATATGGAACAAGATAGAGCTCTTTTACTTGACATTGTCTATTATACAACAAAAATTCATTTTTCGCTACATATTAAGAAGTTGGACCCATTTGGTCTTCTATGTTATGTTAGACATATCAATTTTAAAACAAGTAAGATTGTCTAAATATATTTTGTTATGATTGGATTGTAACCATAAAAAATTAGAAACTCAAATGAGATCCGAATTCTATATTGTCACCCATGAGCCTGAAGATTTGGAAGTGTTACTGACGGTCTAGAGAGATATATAAGTGACTAAAGTAATTGAAAACAACAATAATAACACACATACTCCCAATTTATAACTTAAGTACACAACTAAAGGAGGCACACATCCCAAGAAAGCATGCTACATTTATTACTGGTATGCCCTCCAAGCATACAACCCAGTTCGAGGTTGACACTACTCCTCACAAGCTCGAAACTCAAAAAGGTAGGGGAGTGAGCCTCTCGAAGAAGAAGGCTCAGTAGAGATCATCTGATCCACACACTCTGATAATGCTTGTCGTTAGACACATCTTTTATTCACATTAGATCTTCATTGTGTCTTCTTCAAAGTCTTCTATCCATTGTGTCTTGAAATCTTTCCCGTTAGACACATTCTTTGTTGCTGTCATATTGATGTCAGCATGCAACTTGTCTTCCTTATCATGTAATATATGATGTGAATATGTTGCCTTGTCATTTTCGCATGTATTGATTCATGAATGTGTTGAGCACTCATTTGTACACATTTAGTAAAGTATTACTTATGTTTTGAGCATGACAAAATCTATTTTATTCAATTAACAAATCCATGATAGAATTACTTATAGTCTAGATTTCATTTTGTTGTCGACAGATCTCTCTTAGTTGTTAATAGATTTCTCTTATATGTCGACACATGATTAACTTCAAAGCGAATATTTTTCCAAGTGCACATCGACTACATTATATGTATCATAGGCAGTGAAAGTTCACATCGATTACTAACTAAGTCTTCTATCAATTACTATATAAATGTTCTGATTATTGACGACTTCATGATCAGTCGAAGTTCAACTCCGACTTCTAGCCAGTCAGAGTGTGACATCGATTGGTGAACAAGTTTCAACAGTTTAAGTCCACTCTGACTGGTTACTAGTCAATGCTTCACATTGATTGATGTTGTTTTTGTATCGATTGATGAACACCACATCGGTTAATGTTATATTTATTACGATTAATGAACACCACATAAATTGGCATTGTTTTTGTACTAATTAATGAACACCACATTGATTAGCGCTATACTTGTTGAGATTAATGAACATCACATCGATTGACATATTTTTGTGTGATTGATGAACACCACATAGATTAAATGTTATATTGCATCGATTGCTTAACATTATTTCAATTTCTCTATTATTCTTCCGATTAGTGAACTATACATAAGTTATGTTCTGGTAATGACCAAATGTTCACTTATCATATTGATTGGTGTAATATTCTTTCAATCGGTGAACAAAGATTAAGTTATCTTCTGATTACTGTTACATTCCCACTTCAACTCCTATCCATTCGAAGTGCTCTATCACTATGAATGTTTCTAAGTGTCCTACATTCGAAGTTCACTTCGACTTCTCTTATAGAGATCAAGAGCTGAAGTTCAAATTTTCATTTCCCTCCTTTTTCTCTTAAACTCAAAGATATTATGTTCTTAAGAGAACACAGCTTCTCTTGTAAGTTCAGAACCTCTGTTATGATCGTCTCCTGAACTGAAAAATCGTTTAGCATTCTTTTTAAGTAAGTCTTTTTGTAGCTAGCTTATACGTGCCCAAAGTAAAACAAATCTACTTTTAGATGCATGTCATATCTTATACCATTGCTGGTTAGTGGAAAATCCTAAGAGCTGCTTCGGGATTCGACATAGGACTTATGTTTGGAAGGAGATCTGAACTAGGATAAATCTTTTATCTTTTGTGTATGATTGCTTCAACTATTACTTTTATTTCACACATCGGGCTAACTGCTAACAACACCTTGAGTATTTTTAGATCAAATTATTATTTGTAGATTGTTTCAAAGATAGTCCTATTCACCCCCCTCTAAGACATCTCGGCTCCATTTCAATCCAACAAGTGGTATCAGAGCTGGTTCTTCTCCAAAGAATCAAACAGATCGAGAAGATATGACAGCTAAAATGCACAACCATGAAGGTCAATCCGTGACAAGGCCACCATTCTTTGATGACAATGATTACTAGTGCTGGAAGATGAGAATGGAATACTTCATCCTCAGCAAAGGCTTTGATCTATGGTAGGTAATAGAACAAGGTGATCATATATTCTCGTTGAAGGTCTGTCTGATTGGTTATTAACTGATAAAAGGAATATATCCTTAAACTATAAATCTAAAAACTACATTTGATGTACACTATCTCAGAAAGAGTTCAATAGAGTCTCTGCATATAAAAGTGCTAAAGAATTATGGGATAATATAAAAATAACTTATAAAGGTACAGATAAGATAAAATAACTAGGATAGATATTCTTGTTTCACAATATGAACAATTTAAAATATTACATAAAGAAAACATAACTCAAATGTATAATAGATTTAATGATATAGCAAATGGATTAATTTCATTCGGAAAACATTACACTAATGAAGAAGTAATTAGAAAAATACTTAAATCTCTAACTCAACCATGGACTCCAAAAGTAACAGCTATAGAAGAAGCCAACGATTTAACTGCACTTCCTCTAGATAAATTAATAGGATGCCTCATGGCACATGAAGTTAATATGGAAAGATTTTTTGAAGGTTCTTCGAAACAGAAAATGTCTAATGCTTTGTAAGCTATATCTTCCTCCTCTTCTTTTTCCTCTGATGAAGATTCGAAAGAAAATTTTGAAGACAGTGATGATGAAGAATCTATGCTATCTAGAAAGCTTCAGAAAATACTGGCCAAGAAAAAGAAGTTTGGATCCATAAGACATTTCAAGAAAGAAGTTTGGATCCAAAGCTGGGAGGGTTACTCTCATCAATTCTTTGCTTGCCTACTTACCGGTTTACCTGGCTGCCTCTTCCTCCATTCCAATCGGTATTCTGAATTATATTGAGAAAACTTGTGTTGCCTTCTTCTAGAATGGTTCAGATGGCACGCGTAGACGTCATTGGGTGGCCTGGTCTACAATTCAACGGCCTACTACTAAAGGTGGTTTGGGTGTTCACAATATTAAACAGGTGCAGATTGCCTTGGCTGTGAAGTCTATTTGGAATGTTTGCCATGGTTCTTCCTTCTGGGACTCGTACGCTAGGAGATGCTATCTTTCTGGCAAGAATTTGAGCTTCACGGGCATACCTTCTAAAAATCGGACTATTGCTTAGCAATTAGTTCATGATAACACTAGATGGATTCATGGGAATGGGAATAAAATCAACATCATATCTGATGTTTGGCTTGGCAAAAGACCTCTTGCAGATCTGCTTACTTCACCTTATAATGGGGGCAGCATTGCTTTGCAGGAGGTGATATCTAACGATCAACACCCTATAAGATCTCTTCTTCCTGGTGGAGTTCTCGAGGGGTAGTGCTTATTAAGGAGAATGATAAATGTGTATGGGGGCCTTCTCAGGATGATAGCTTTTCTGCTAAATCTGCCTACAACCTGGTTCGATCAGTGGGAGTTAAGAGAACGACTCTTAACAAAATTGGCATAGATGCTTTTATAGAAGAGCTTCCTTGTTTTCTTGGAAACTTCTCAATAGAGCGGTCCCTGTGGACCAGAGAATTACTGAAAGTGGTATTCAGATGGTTTCTGCTTGCTCTTGTTGTAGGTCTCCTAATAATGAGGATTACAATCACCTGTTCATCACTAGTGATTGTAGACATGCCAATTTGGCAGCACATCGAGTAAATCTCATGTTATACCGCGATGCCTCGAAGTGGCTCTTCTTAATTAACCTCTTGAGTGATTTTCCTATTTTTCTAGATTTTTAGGAATTTTTCTCGAAGGTTTGTTAAACTTCATTGAATCGTGTCCTAAACAACAGATGCCCTTTTGAAGTGTTGACCCGCGGCGGAACTAACCGACGTGGATTGGCAGTCTAATGCACGTCCAGCCGACCTGCCATGATTAAAAGTCAAACTCTCAGGCTGCGCCCTATCAGCAGCATTTAAGAGGTGCCACATCAATAATCATTATGTCTGTTGAATCGCATCCACATCAGACGCCGCATTTTATAAGCAGTAAAATCAATATCAAGTTCCGTCAGAGATTTGATTTACCTAAGAAAACGTGGCATGCCGCCCAGACGTGATTTACAACGTAGCTGTAAACTACAATAATCATGTAAATGTCAAGTCAAACGTAAATCGAGAGACCTTTTGAATCGCGGCGTGTCAGACAGACGCGTTTCATTCCCTATAGGCGTCCGCTGTAGAGGATGTGATTTTGGCTATAAATACAGACCCGAGGGGTGCTTATTTGGTATCAATCTCAACTATGGTGAAGCCCTGCCGGATTATCCC
Source organism: Colocasia esculenta (assembly GCA_014218235.1). NCBI lineage: Eukaryota > Viridiplantae > Streptophyta > Magnoliopsida > Alismatales > Araceae > Colocasia > Colocasia esculenta. The sequence continues at coordinate 26,303 of JACBKR010000769.1, forward strand.
CCCCGACCTCCGAACTCCACTTCTCTAACCCTTCGAGGCGGAACCCTGTCGGACCGGAGGCTTGCGTTCCAGAGTCGAGGTGGAGCACGCGTGCCATCCTTGCGTCATCTTCCTCGCGTGGCTGAGTTTCCAAGCACAGGAGCATGGCGGGAGGAGCTCCACCGGCATTCCCTCCATTCTCTCCATCTTTCGCCGCCTCCGTCCCCCCATCTTCTTCATTTCTCTTCTTCTTTAGAACATGCATTTTACACTTCTACACACACACACACATAGGATCTCCTCATCCACCTACTTTTAGGGGTTTAACACCACCTCCACGAGGTGTGTTAGCCTTCATTTGCATGTTTTCATATTCCTCTTCCGTTTGCATTTACTACACCACATAGCCTAATCCCCCGTTCACTTGTTTTCTTGTCGTTTTCTTCTTGCAAGGTAACCCGAAATTCAATCGTCTTCATCGGTCGGCCGGAGGAAGAAGAAGGAGAATCCACCACAAAACTCCCACACTTTTCTTCGGTGGAGGTAAGTACATGTAACTTTCCTTTCGCCCATTACATTCGGTGCCCACATGCACCTGGCGATCGCGATCTACACATCCATTGTGCACACACGCACGTTTTCATTTTCCACCTCATTTTCACTTCTTTCTCCATCATCCCATCTTTTAAAACTCTCTTTCTCTTTCTTTTAAAATCATCATTTTCCATCGTGGGACTAGTGTTTTCCGAAGAGTTGAGGAAAAACACCGTCTACAGTGATTTGGCAGTTTCCCTTTGGAACTGATTCTACCTGCTCATTAGCTCCAAGACTCACCTCCACAGACATATAACAGCTCGAGTGTGGAGTTTTCTTGCCACCATAAATATCTCATCTCCATTCGGTTTTGTCTCTCTTCACTGTCTTCTTCTCATGCTTCGGGAGATTTGGAAAGGGAGATGTGGGGCCAAGTTTAATTCCAAAAGACCTGCAGCTGGGGCAGCGATCAACAATATCATGTTCATGGTTTCTCATTCTATCGCTAACATTCAATTTAAAGTGGCGCCTTCGCCTCAGGAGCTGCAGGTATTGCAACAATTTGGTTTCTCTCCCAATTTCTCAATCAAGCAACTCAAGCTCATTCGTTGGATTCCTCCTATAACTGATTATTGTCTGAATGTGGAGGTGGCAGATGTATTACGGACAAGAGGGGCTCATTCTTGGTGGCCTTTGCCCACTACTATGGTCCAGGCAATCGTATGATCGCTGAAATTAGAGCGCTTTGTGATGGTCTCCGAGTGGCAGATTTCCTTGGGCTTCGGATATCAATTGTTAACTTTGACTCTTTAACTTTGGTTAATTCTTTCAAGGCTGGAAGGTGCCCCTCGTGGCAAGCTTACTGTTGGTGGCGGGATGCCGGCGCTATGATACAAAGAAATAATTTATTGATCAGTCATGTGTATCGATAGACTAACCAGGTGGCTGATGCCTTAGCTAACTATGGTTTCCAGTCTAAGGAGAACAATGTGTTTTGGGGGTCTGGCTACGTCCCTTATGTGTGTAAAGGCCCTATAATTTTGGATAAAACCGGTCTGTTTCATGTTAGATTATTATGACCCGTTTGTCCTCTTGTACTTGCCTTCATCTTATATATACTGCTAGCCTAGGTTCTTCTCTGGTGGAGTGGAAACATTCTCCCCCTCTGAGGGAGGGTGCACTCTCCTAGATTAAGACCCTGAGGACCATTTCTAATTTAAAAAAAAAAAAAAGAAGAAAAGAAAAGCAAGAAACCAACTTGTTACGAATGCAAATAGCCAGGACATCTCAGATCAGAGTGACCTAAGCTCAAAAGAAAAGATCAGGCTGAGAAATACGAAAAGAAGAAGGATAAAGAAAAGAAGTATAGAAAATACAAGAAGAAAGCCATACCAGTAACTTGGGACAATGAAGAAGTATCAAACTCAAATTCATCAAGTTCAGAATCCGAAATGGAGGAAGCAAATCTAGCCCTCATGGTAGGACTAGAGTAGGTAAATTCCAAAACCTCATTCACTTCCTGCTCTAATTCAGATTCTGATAGTTTAGAAGATGTTTTCAATGAATTATATCATAAATAAAAAGTGTAATAAAGGAATTAAAAGTTCTTAAGCTAATTTTTGTTAATGAGAAAAAGCTAACACTGTACTAAAATCCGAAATAGAAAAATTAAAAAAAAAACTTAATGAAACTAAAAGAGCAAAAAATCTGCTATTTGAAGATCTGAAAGTGAAAACTATAAGATCTTGAAATTAGAGAATAAAAAAAATGAACTTAAGAATGGAGAAAATTTAAAGAAAGAAAATGATTATTTAAGAGCTTCAATAGACAAAATAACAAATTGTAAAACACCTTTAATTGTAAGACTAAAAGGTGCTAGAATAGGTAAAAAGAAATATGGAGTATGATATAAACCTCCAGTAAATGAAGAAGAAATTGTTTTACCTAAACAATATCCAACTTCAAAATTTTAAGAGAAAAGTTGATTGGAAAATCTAGAAAAGTAAATCAACATCAATACAAACAAAAAATTAAAAATAATAGGAGTACACAATTAAGGCATACTTATAACTTACTCATTGTAACCAATTAAGACGCACAATAAGCAGATGTAGAAGAAGAAATTTACTTGCGATTCTTAAGACTAACCATGAAGGACCCAAGAATGTTTGGGTACTAAAAGTTACAACTTGATCTTGTGTGTAGGATTGTCTGAAAGCATCCAAATGGTATTTAGATAGTAGATGCTTAAGACATATGAAAAGAGATAGAAGATTATTTATAAGTTTTAAAATTGAAGATGGTCAAGTAACCTGTGGAGATAATGGAAAAGGAAAGGTTATTAGATGTGGAATAGTAGGAACAAATGTTAAAAATTTGATAGAAGATGTACTATATGTAGAAGGGCTCAAACACAATCTTATTAGCATCAACCAGTTATGTGATAGAGGTCATCTAGTACGATTTCAGAATGATAAATGTATAACCCTAAAGAATGAGAAAATAATCTTTGAAGTTCAAAGAATGAAGAATCTATACACTCTTCAATGGCAGAACTGAAGAAGTCGACTTGTGTCTTGCAACCACCAAGGAAGAAGAGTCTTGAGTTATGACACAGATGACTAGGACATGTCAATACTTCAGCAATCAAGAAAGTAATCAAGCATGATCTAGTTGAAGGTCTTCTAAAGCTAAAATTGAAGAAATCTGGAATCTGTACAATGTTGGCCCACTTACGGTTGACAATAAGGCACTTGGGGGGGGGGGTGGAGGTGAATAGGATAATCTGAAAACATAGATAAACATCACCACTTGAAAATTTTGGTTAGTAAATGTGATAGTGTGTGATAGAGAGTAGCAGTGTGGAAGCAAATAAAAATAATTAGACAGTAGAACACAGAAATTTTATCCTGGTTTAGTACTTCTCAAATGAAGACCTACGTCCAGTCCTCAAGCAAATGTTGGGATTTCACTAACCAGGATACAATTCCCCCAAGGATATACAAACCCCCAGCTCCCCGCTGGTCCTCTTCCTTTCCGAGTAGGAAAGAAACTCACTTTTGTTACAGGTCAAGAAGCCACTCTTCTAGAACAAATCCTAGTGCGGTTCTGTTGGTACAAACCCTAGCTTAGTTCTGTTAGACTAAAACCCCAGCTAGGTTCTTCTTCCTTTATGAGTAGGAAGGAAACTCACTTCTATTACAGATCAAGAAGCCACCCTCCTAGAACAGACCCCAGTGCGGTTCAGTTGGTACAAACCACAACTTGGTTTTGCTAGACTAACCCCATCTAGGTTCTGCTGACACCAACCCTAGCTAGGTTCTTCCTTAACACAAGGGGAACACTGTGTATAGTCTTACAGCCGGACAGAATCCACCAACATCCCGCTGGCCTTCTCTTCACATAGGAAGAGGAACATTATATACAGTCATACAGCAGGACACAAGTCTTTCCTATAAAAGAAAGAACAAACTGAAAGCTATACAAGATGAACACTAAGGAACTCAAATTCTCTGCTCACATACTCTCCCCCAGATTTACAATGTAGTGTAGAGAGAGGGAAGAAAGGAATGCTTGAATGCGTGGAGCTTTGAAGACTTTAGCTCTGAAAGCTTCTTTTGAATGGGCTCGAGCTCTTCTCTCTTTACTTGAGTGTGTGTGGAGTTAGATACTCACTGGATGTACGCTCTTTGAATGATTTTTAGATTCTCTCTCTTGTTTTTCTGCTTCAATCACCTCATCTTTTATGAAGCAGAAAGATAGATCTGTTAAGGAGATCCGTTGGAGCTCCTTCTAGCCATTCTTCTTCTTCTTCTTCTTCTTCTTATTCTTCTACTATCTTTGTGTCTAACAGATGCTTTCTTGAGTCTTAACAAATTCATCATGTGAAAACTAGACTCCTGCATATATTTAATGCATGGAAGAGAATGTTAGACTTTAGAAGTATTACGTCAGATAGCCTATACCTCTCATGTGCAGGGGTTCATAATTTCCGCTAACATTTAGATATTTTAGGTAAGGTCTTTGCTTTTTAGCATAAGGAAGGAGTCCTTTTAGCCCCATTTTCTATTGACTCTTTTTCTTACCTACCATGATAAGTTAGAAAGTACACAACATGAATATCTTAAAGATTTGAAGGTTATTTGAATTTTCATTGGCGCCATAGACATTTGAAATCATGTAAACATCAATTGATATAAAAGTTATTTAAATGTTTGAAAATCAATGTGAAGCTTATCAGCAATCGATGTGTAAAGACAATCGATGTGCAACTTAAATGGTAATCGATGTCTGAAGGCAATCGATGAATAAAGACAATTGAAGTTTAAAGACAATCGATGTTTTAAGAAAATCGATGTTTAAGTTAAATAGAAATCGATGTTTAAGGAAAACGATGTCTAAGGGCAATTGATATGAATCAAGGCAATCAATATTTAAGTGAACAATAGTCGATGTTTAGAAGCAATCAATGTTTAAGTTAAACGACAATCGATATTTAAGTTTAACAACAATCGATGCAAGTGAAGGCAATCGATGTTTTAAATATAACAACAATCAATGTTTAAATATAACAGCAATTGATGATTAAACATAACAACAATCTATGTTTAAGTGGTTAGCAATCGATATCACTACAAGAAAAAGACGGTTTAGCGACAGAGCAGTTCCGTCGCTATTTTGTCGCTATAGAGTTTAGCGACAGAATAGCGGCAGCATAGTGACGAAACAATCTACAGCTATATATTGGACGCTAGTTAGGGGCGGGTCGACGGTGGTCGCTACGCCGTCGCTAATAGCGATGGTTTAGTGACTGCAAACGGCCATCACAAAATCTATCACTAATTTAGCCCAATTTCCATCGACTGCTTAGCGACGGATATGTATTTTTTACACCTATATTGACAGTTAACTAGAAAATAAATATATCACAATCACCATTCAAACATAACAAAATCACATAAGTAATTAACTAAAATTTAAACTTTTCACACTAATTCAAATATCTATTAAATGTTTGCCAACAAGTCACAACTATTTACATAGATAATGATAAAGATAAGATTTGAAAAGTCAATGACAAGACTCCTAATCGTCTGCAAGATGAGTCTCGTGGTCATCACCATCTGCATCGCTGCTAGCCTGTTCTCGAATGACCTGCAAGTAAAAAATAATTATTAGACATATATGAATATGAAAAAGAAATAAGGGATGATTTTACAATAACAAATTATAAACTTAAACCTAAATACTCCTGTCAAATTCTAACCGAGAGTCTGATTTGGACTCTGTCAACTACCTCATGCCCAGTTCGACTCTCTCCACATGTTGAAATTGTCTACACTATAGACAAAGTGTAAGACCCTCGAATTTCCGTCGCATTATTTGTATTTATGTGTGTATATTTATGCTTGTGTATGTATGTACATATTTACGTACGCATTAATTAGTATAATTACGTGTGCATGTGTTTATATTAAATATAAATAATGTATGTATTGCATGGTGATAGTATGGATATAATACCATATACATATTGCATGTATATATGCATGTTTTCTGCATATTTTAGAGTTCTGGCCGAAGGCCACCTTGGCGTCAAGCCCAGGCCGTTTAGGTGGTGTCAGCGTCCAGACATGGACGCCAACACTAATCCTGGCGTCCAGCGATATGGACGCCAATCTCTCTGGCCTGCATGCGCAGCAGAGCTGCAAGCTTCTGAAACAAGGTAAGCCAACCATTGGGGGATGTCCCCAACGGCTCTGAAGGCTGTCAAATCAGCATGGTGAGTGGGAGAGAGACCCTCCTTATGTCTGAACCCGAAATGGCCTCTCCCCACTCCTCACTTCACCTTGCAAGAGGACAAAAAGAGAAGAAAAAAAAACCTTAGAGAGAAAACTGTGAGAAAACCCCCTCTTAGCACCCACAAATCCGACCCCCTAGAGCTTGATCCGGCGTTCCACTGCTTCAAGAAGGTAGCTGGATCAAAGGAGGAGGCTTCCCCGACATCCCCTTGGCGTGTATATCATCCAGGAGCCCGGAGGAGAGATCATTTGGAGGGAGTTCTGCACTTCTTGGGACAGCCCAAGAAGGGCTTCACCAACACCCTAAACCCTTTGGAAGAATTTTTAAAAGGCAAGTGACCTATCCATGATGTCCCCGTATGAGTCTAGGTCGTTTTGCTATTTTTATGGATTTTTCTCGAGTCCTAGACCCTCCCATTCACCCAAGTTTGAGAGGTCGTGTCTGTGTTTCTGCACAGACCTGATTCAACGGCAAGGTCCATGGACGCCCATATCATGCTTGGCCAGAGACCGCCGCCAAGTTTCTCTGGACAGAACAGTGAACTGTTCTGCCCTTCCTTTACATTAATTTCGGTATGGTTTCCGTTATGAGGATATATGGTAATCCTATACTCTATGTATATAGTCAATTGTGGTGTGTGGATGATTGTGGTGTGTGATGGTGAATGTAGGAAATATTGTATCATATGAATTGTGAGCATGACTTGTTAATGATCTTGTCAAATTTATGTTTCATGATTAGGATTAGTATTAATGCCTTGGTTTTGGTCTGATCATGAAGTTAGTGGGTCAGTATATGTGTTTGCAATTTTGTTAAATTATCCATGCTTGTGTAATTTGCTAATAAATCCGGTTCGGTAAAATAAAAGCATACAAGAAAGATTGTGATGATTAATCTATAGAGGTATGATTTAGGGTAATCTTGTATTCTCAACTCATGCATATGTTAGTAGCCTCTGTTTAAAACAATACGTGGCAAATTGCAAGACGTGTTAAACCCCATGTTAGCTTAAGTTGTGAATAGTATGCTAATTAGGTGTTTTATTTTCTGTAAATTCTATTTAGCTCAGAAAAATCTGAAACTTTAAGTGTATGATCTTGAACCCGAAAACAGCATGTGGTTAAAATTTCAGGTCATTTAGATCAGTAAATAAAAAGTTATGTATTTTCATGTGAAATGTGATAATCTACGTGTATTATCGTAATGCGATTGGTTATTGTCTAAAACCAACTTGATCGGTGAAATTACTGTGTGCTAAGCTCTTGAAATTCTGTAGTACCATGTTAGGAAAAACAGAGATATTAATGTGAGTGAGAAAGTGAATGTGATGAAAAGTGTGAAGTGTAAAACCATGTGTAAAACGATAAATGTGTAAATGTGTAACTGTGCCAATGTGACACTGCTTCCGTAGAGGGCAGTGGAGCTGTATCAGGGAAAAGTCCCCCTGAGAAACTTCATTGTGTAAGTGACCCTAAGGGCATTAGGGGGAAATCCTGGAGGTGGACAAGTACCACTGGTTAGGGTGGAGACTTGTTCTCCCGGTCTGTGCAGTCCAAGAGTCGCCATTGGAATGCCTAGATGGCGTCTATGTGTAATGTGATGTGTATATGTCCTTCTTTGGTGGTTTGGACTATGTGTCACGACACCTAAAATGTGTAATGTGAAATGTGTAATGTGTATGTGTCCATGTGTAAATGTGTAAGTGACAATGTGAATGTGTATGTGTAAAGTGAACCATGTGAAAGAGGAAATTCGTGTATAGAAAATGTGAAACTAAAGATGTGAAAATGTGTTATTGAAAACCATGTGAGACAAATCTGAAATCATGTGAAATCAGTGAATTTATGTTATTATCATCATGTTATTATGTGCAAAGATGTTTAGAATCCATGTTAGGGATAATTGGTGAAAACGGGCAAAAGATAGCATGATTGTTTGAACACTGATATGTTTTATGCAATATTGTAGCTTTCATGTATAGGTTTACAGCTGTTAAACCATGTGAAATCAGCAACCTAAAGCATGTGAAAAGGTTATGTATGCACTTAAGGACATGTGAAATCCATGCTAGTTGTGTTCCCCTTTCATGTATGTAAAATTGTTCATGTTGGTAGCTCTCATGTCTTAGTTCTTTAAAGATTAAAGTTTCATGAGTAAATTGAATAGAGAGCATGTGATAGGTGAATTTTATTCTTAGAAATCTGAAAGCATGATCCATGTATAAAATTGTAAAACGTTCATGATAGGTTGAAACTTTGAATTGACTAGCATGCCATGTGTTGCAAATTGTAAATGTGCATGTAGAAACCACTAGGACTTGTACGTGTATATCATGAGTGGTGTTGCTTGCTGAGTCCTTGGACTCACTCCTTGCTTCGGCGTACAGGTGTAGTTGGTGACGTGGCACCTTTGGAGGAGGCAGCAGAGACGGACTCCGAGCGCGGAGACTAGCTTTGGAGTTTCTTTGAGATTGTGTATTTCATAAGTATGAAATTTGAACATTGTATTAGAGTATTATGAAAAGGATGTATAAGTGTGGACAATTGTATTTTATTTTAGCAATTTAAATCATGTGGACCTTTAGTTCTTTTATGTTAATGGCGAATGCATGTATGTTTAATGTGGATGATGAATGAATGGAGACAGTTGTCTTTTACTTCCGCTACTCTGTTGTATATTCGCGTGTATCTCAGCTGTATGTATCGTTTGGGTAAATGTCCCACTGTGAGGACTATTGCTATACCGACTGTGAGTTTTCTTAGGGGTAGTTGGTTTCTATTAGACTTATAATCCTTTGAATGGTCTTATAAGTGGTCCAATTACTGAACAAATGTGCAGTAAGGATCTGATTGGCTTATAATGACACTAGTTACTGAATAAAGGGTTTAGTAATGTCCCAATTGGTTTCCAACCAATTATTTCTCATAAGTCATTTACCTATGTTAGTGGGTTCCCCTTTTATCTAATTCTTAAAGATCTGGGTCACGACACCACCATTGTTTGACCTAAAATCATAAACTCACATCTATTTTCATATAAATTTTCACACTTGATAAAATTTCTTTCGTTGGTGGCTCTTTTACCTTAAAAATCCTAAGTGAACCTTACTTAATCATTTCCACCTATTTACTCTTATCTATTTATGATTTAAAATTCTAGGTTGATACACCTCACCCACCCTGCCAAACATTATGCTAGCCATCTATTAGTGCAATTAATCACTTGTCATTATCGTCGGTCATTGCAATGATGGGAGCTGCTAGCTGCCGTCGATCATCGCCTATTATTACCATCGATGGTTGGGGCCACTAGTGACCCCTCTTGTGGCGTGGGCCACTAACATGGCATCTCTATCTATACAATGCCACTTAAGTAGATATATGTAGAAATAGATACCGATCATTCTACATAACAAACACAAATGAGTGGTTGATATTGAGCAACTACCCCTAAGAAAATAATTTAAGATTTTAAATTATTATAACCATGTGTTTTTGCTATGACAAAACCTTTAAAAGACTTTCTACAAATTAATATACATATACATATCACAAAAAAATAGTTTGGACAACTCCATAGACATCACAATCCGACTGTCGACTCCGACTCCTTTAGAATCAAAAAGTTCTGCACCAGAACATCTTAAAAATTTTCTAAGTCCAATCTATCCGACTAACAACTTCGACTTCATACAGTCGAATACTTCAGAATCTAACTTCTCTGAATCCGACTTCCTACAATCGGATACTTCATTCTGGACTTCAACTCTCAGAAGTCGAATTCTTCTTTATCCGACTTCTAAAGTCGAATCTCTTGTCTGGTTCTGTCTAACTCCATGAAACTCGAATTATGACTTACAAATACTCTTCTATCCGACTTGCAAAGTCGAATGATATTATCTCAAAGCAACTTCTGATGATGTCGAATTAGCCTATTTCTCATGTTTCTATCTTTGACTCCTAGAGTCGAATTGCTCTCTCTTCTGAATTCGACTTCACTGACAAGTCCTGTACTTGTACTTTTTCTGTGAAGATACTATCTTATCATCTTATGAAATTTTGATTGCTTATCATTTTATCTTCCTTGACATGATTTCCATTAAAAACTACATTGACTGAATATTTTCTCTATCTCATATATTAGTTAATATATTCTGACATGTTAAGACATATTATACTTAAAATATTATTCTTAAATTGTCAAATGAATATATTTGAATACATCTGTTCAAATTGATCTCTTGCTTCATGACAGTAGTCTGGATTTCCTTCCAATACAAAAGATATGGTGCCTTTATTGTTTTTAGGCGCATGGCAACTGACAGAGGCTCACCTACCACTGTTAGAACTTATACATACCTTTGTTTGCAAATTGTATGTCCATCTTTTATTAGTCTGAAAAGTTATCTGTCCGAGGTTTCCATACCTTTTATTTTTCTATGACTTACCTACCTCAGAAAGTATAGAGGTACCCTGTCTCTTTGTCTTGTCTTTGCTGCAGGATATTTATTGAAGCATGTTTTCAGCATGGAGCTTTCACAGTCAATTTAATTGGAAGTTAACCTCTTAGCTGTGAAGCTGCAAGCCTCATCCAAGAAACATTGGAAAGAAACAAAGACAAAAGAACCTATGGATACAAACTAAGCAAGCATCCAAAGGATCCATGGTCTCTCCTCAAACGGCCATATTTCTAACGGCCATTTTCAAACAGCTACACACTTCAAAAGAATATAAAAGAAGCCGAAGTTTGAAAGGAGGATAGAACATATACAACAACAAGTGAGCTCAACACTTAGAATTTTTTCATAGACCAGCTAGTAGCTAGAGATCTCCATAAGCCTTCTTCCAAGCTACAAGATTGAGAGCTCCACTTTCAGAAAGACGATCCAAGCTCTCCCATTCTAACATAAGTCTTGTTTTTGGGTGGCAATTGTCCTCAGATTTTGTTCTTATCCACCTTGCTTGTTCAGAAATGATTTGCGTTGCAACTCTTATCTTTTGTCCTTTCTGAATTAGGAGTATTTTCTCATTCTTGAGGCAAACACACAAGAATCTTTACATTCTCTTTCTGTGTAATTCCTGCAGGAGGATTGTTCCTGTTGTTCCCCTCTTGTGTAGGGAAGACCTTGTGAAAGGTAGTTTTGTACCCCTGGTAAGGGAAGACTTGCTTGGGAGCAAGTGAGCTTGTAATTCCTCTCAAGGGTGAGAGAAGGCCAAGGTTTATTGGCAGTTGGTGAAATCTCAAGTGGTTGGCTTGAGGACTGGATGTAGGACTTCCATGTGGGAAGGGCTGAACCAGGATAAATCTCCTTGTGCATTTGTGTAATTGTTTCCACCAGTTTACACTTGAATCACACACTACACTAAATACTAACAGATTTATTTAGTGTTGTTTAATTTTGGAAAAAAATTTAAAAGCACAAGAAGTCCTATTCACCCCCCCTCTAGGACATCATTAGTGCCATTTCGATCCAACAGTTGAGAGATGAGGGGTGTGAGAAGTCATCATTATTATCTTTAAGAGAGCATAAATATCATTTACTTCAATTATTGACCTTTTTTTTGTCCATCAATTATCGACCTCTTCCTCAATTTGCAGCCGAAATATATATCTTGGATGATACGGATCTACACATCATCTTGGGTGATACAGAGCTTCCGCTTATATATATATATATATACTAGTCAAAGAAACACGCTATACGCATGTGGTATATCCGTGTGTAGTATAATTATTAAAATAATTTGAAAAAATAAATAAAAAGATAACTTTTCATATATTTAAAAGATAAAAAAAATACAACTTTTCATTTTGAATAATTTTCTTTTAAACTTTTTTAAAATTGTCCATTTTTTTACATTGACAAATTTAACAATTATAGTAAATATAGGAGAGATGGGGAGATAAGTCTAGCATTTAGCAAGAAGTGTGATAGTCCAAATATAAAAGTAGAACATGAATGAATTTCGAATTTGTAGTTAGTAATACATTTTGTTTACCCTTGAGCTACAGGGATTTATCAACATATGTTTATCTTTTAGTTGCTAATAACTTTCCTAATAAGAAGATATCTATGTATTATATATGATTATTTGTGCTTGTTATGATTATTTTGATAACTTAGAATTATATAATATACGTATAAATGTAACACTTGAAATCTAAAATTTTCGCAAAATTGATAATTCTTCCATCACGTAGGAACCTTATCATTCTCAACACTATTCATAATATACTCTAATACTTAATTTATAGCAATCAAATATCTATATTATATACATCTACATACATATTCGTCGACATAGAGAGAGAGGGTGGTGGGGTCTAGAATGAGGGGGGGGGGGGCTGGCGCAAGCTTCAATAGCAAGGGAAAGGCATTAAAGTCGAGGGAAAACTCCTAGGTAGTGATCATATCTGTCATATTCTATAGACTCAATAAGATTAAGAGAAATTTGGAGAAATAATTTTTTTTTTGACTAATGACAATTAACCAACAAATTTGAAACATTTTATTTGTAATAGTTATTTTTTAAATAATGTTTACTTAAGAGTGATAATTTTTAAGCTTTCTTAATAAGAAATGATTTCCAAGTAATCAACCTTGTTGTAATAAGTGAAAATAGGAATCCTAAAGAATTTGTTTTGTGGCTCATGACATATCGATTTTTTCATAGCCTATATTCATGCAAAAACATCTGGTTCAATCACTTTAGCATAATGAGATATTAGAAAATGACTTCTTTTGTGTGATTAAATCAACAAATGGCTGCACCAAAATATGTTAAAGGTATATATGTGGCTTACCAATGGAGAAGGGATGTTCAATATCGTTTCTTACAGTACCAATTGGGATGTTGATATGTTAATTCATGTGTGTGTCTATTTGTAGGACTGCATGCCTATACCAAAGATAGTTAGGGATGCAATGATAAGAGAAATTTGAAGATCATCTCAATGTGAAAATCAATGGTTTATTACTAATAACAGGTTCATGTTCATCATGTTGACTCTTTTATCTCCATGTCTATGTATGTTGGTGATAACAAAAACCTCAAATTTACATGTCTTTAATCATGACTATACCCTAAACACATATCCTCATATCTGATGTACTTATCTGTTCAATCGCATCTTCATTCTCACTATTGGTGTTGACACATGATATTTATCGTGTCGACTTGTGTAGCACAAGTGTCGACAGATGATGCATAGGTGTAAGGCCCTCGAATTTTATTGCATTATTGTATTACATGTAAATAATTCATGTTGTGTATGTACGTATGTAAATATCTACGTAAGTACTAGTTGGTATACTTATGTATGCATGTGTATAATTAGAGTAAATATGTATGAATGTTATGATGGTAGCGTGTACTTGATAGCGTATACATATGGCATATATATAGGTATAAGATGTGCATGGTCTTTGCATGTTTTGGAGTTCTGGCCGAAGGTCAGATTGGCGTCAATATCAATCGACGCTTGAGTTGAGTAGGCATCAACCCCATGGACGCCAACACTAATTCCAGCGTCCAGCGATGTGGACGCCAACTTCTCTGACCTGCATGCGTTGCAGAGCCCAGAATTCCGGAAGCAAGCCATCGCAACCATTGGGGAGTTGTCCCCAACGGTCTGAAAAGCCATCTTGTCACCCCTGCGTGATAAGAGAACCCCCTCTCCTATATACAAACCCATTTCTACAACCCTAAGCCTTCTCTTGTCGCTTTGCAAGAGAGGAAGAAGAGGAAAGGAAGAGAAAACCCTATTTTCGAACTGTGAGAAACCCCCACTTTTGCAACCCCAAATCTGAAGTTCTGAAGCTTGATCCGGCCACCTGCTGCATCAAGGAGCTTGCTGGATCATCGAGGAAGGCATCCCCGACCTCGGACTACACTGGAGCTTGCTCAAGAACCCGGAGTGAAGCTTTTCTAGGAGCTTCTTGGGACAGCCCAAGGAGAGCTTCACCGAGCCCTAGATCCGTTTGGTGTATTTTCTAGAAGCAAGTACCCTACCCATAACGTCCCTGTATGTGTCTAGGTTGGTTTTATAAATTTTATGTATTTTTCCTCGTGTCCTAGATCCCCTTTTTCACCTTTTCATTTTAGTTCGGTCTGTGTTTCTGCACAGACAGGAACTTGGCATCAATGCCTTGACGCCAAGATCCAGGTGTGCGTCCAGCGATCTTGCCGTCCATTCCTGGAACGGCCAGTGACCGCCGCCAAGTTCATCTGAGCAGAACAGCAAGCTGTTCTGCCCTTTTATATGATTAATTCGATATGTTTCACGATGAGGATATAATGTAATCTCTTATATGTTATGTATACTAGTGAATGTGGTGTGTGGATGAATTTTGTGCAAGGTGGTAAATGATAAAGTTTATTTATTTCATGGAAATACATGTATGATGAGTTGTTAATCTTGTCAACCCTTGTTTGTATGATTTAGGACGAGTCAGAATGTCCTACATTTTATGGGTCATGCATGTATTAGTCAGTCTCTGTTCTGAAATTCTGAGATTTTTCCCATGCTTGTGTGAATTAGTGGAAATATTGTTTGGGAAAATAGAAATCATGCGTAGGTCATGATAAATCTTCGGTAAATCATGTATTGCCCAAAAATTTCAGGAATAAATTCTGTAGCTACATGTCTGTTAGGGTTCAGGCAGTGAATTGTTAAAAATTGTGATTGGTATTCAACTCCATGTTAAATCGAATTGCGGATAGCATGTGGAATTAATGATAGATTTTCTGTAATTTCGTTTTAGCTTAGAAAAATCTGAAATTTTGCATGTGGGATCCTAAACCCGAAATTAGCCTGTGGTTAAAATGTAACGCCCCTCTTAGACCCAGTACAGTTACACCAACTCACATTGGATCTAGTAGAGGTATTACAGTGGAACGAATCCAACAATTTCAATACAGGTTGAAATATACACAAATAACTATTCAATTCCAATGATAATTAACGGAACATGGAATTAAACACTTGCAATCAGCATTTATTAAAAAGCAAATCTAATGCATAAAAGATAACAATAGTCCAAGGTTTAATACATTCCAATGATCAGTTGCATAAAGGAAATTACATAAGATCCTCACATACAAGTGTCACTCTAAAACTCTCTAAGACAAGCTAAGTCTCCACGTCCTCACGCTCTGAGTCAGTTTGCACTAACTCCACCGTATCCTCTGGCTCTCCTGAAATGTTAGGCAAGTATGAGTCCACAAGACCCAGCAAATCACATGGAAGACAGTTCAAGATATTAACATTATATTAATTTTAAAACATGGTAGTACAATAGCATTCCATTCATTGATATCATATACTTTTCTTACTATAGTTCTAAGTCCATTGGCAATCATTCATTTCATGGTGATTTTAACAACTAAGGAAATAAAAATGTTTCACATGTAGCATGGAATTACTTATTCATGAAAACTATTCGATGTTATGTGACTTACAACAATTCTCATGTATCAATTTCTCACTTATACATGCACTATTCTTTTACATAACAATTTTCATGTAGTAGTACTAAAACATTGACATGTAACATGAAATCCTTTGAACAAGTTCACATGTAGGAATGTAAGCATATAACATGTAGTATGTAGCATGTAGAACAGTTAGACATGTAACTTGTAGCATGTAACATGTAGCATGTAGATATGTAACTTGTAGCATGTAGTCATTTCATATAGTTGCCAAGACATAGCCCACACTAAATTAGAGATCAGTAGTCATTTAACATTCACTTATCACCTAGGCAATGCGGTGATGAAGTCATAGTATTTGCGCAAAACCGGGGAAAGTCCTTCCCACCTTAGCCAGTAGAACAAGTCTACCTCTAGGATTTCAATCTGTTGCCCACGGATTCATTTCTTTACATGTAGGTGAACCATTACCATAGGGGCATCTACGGTGTAGCTCCTTGTAGGAATCTCTAAGATAGCAATGTCTTATTGGCATCATTGTTATAATGCATACACTAACGTATATAATAGATAGTGACATTTCATTTCATACTATTTAACATGTGTCAATGCAATATTTCAAAGTACAACACTTTCAGTTCTGAAATCCTATTTACTGTACAACAGATTTCTATCATGATACTAATATTCATTCTTGCATTTTCATGCATTTTTATTCAATTCTATGTGTAATATATTGTTCAGAAATTCATAACAGAACGTACACATGTCTGAAAATTCTGAAATTTTAACAAAAATTCAAAATCAGTAATTTCAATACACATGCCAAATTTCATAATTTTCTGATTTCTTCAACTATTTTTCATGAAATTAACTCTATTAAATCAACTAACTAACATGGTTTATTATTGAGAAAAGCTCACAATTTTCACATGGAACAGGGATTACTGACATATCATATCTATTGCAGTAATCTAAACATCAATCAACATGCTTTATTTTACATCATTGTACTTATCTTATACAATTTAAACCTTAATCATTGTCATGTAATTATGCATGTTCATCAATTCATATATATATATATATATATATATATATATATATATATAGAGAACCTGCACATTATAGCAATAGACAGTCCATAACAATAACATACTCTAATATTACATGGCTGAAACGCATACATTCATAAATTATACATTTAAAACCAATTCACTCAGATTTCTGGAAATATATGATTCTGTTAAACTTGACGTCAATTAGTATGACGTTTACTATAGTCGACGTCCACATACATTGTCATTAAGTAATTATAGGCGGCGGCACATAGCGCCGTTAACACAAACCGACGGTGGCACATAGCGCCGTTTACATATAGTAAGGACAGAAAATACATATATATTTCGGATGAACTAAACGGCAGTCGATATTGCCGTTTACATATTATAGGCGGCAATACCCTGGACGTCTAGTTCTAAGACACAGAAAACACAGAAACCTGCATGCAATAACGACGTTTCTAACCCTTCCCGTAGGTTGTTTACATGCTTTAAAAATATATAAAAATGTTAAATACGTAGTATATCATATCCTAAACTAAATCCCCCATGCAACTTGCCTCAATCCCTCCCAATGGAGTGTCGAATCCGAGCTCGAAGAAGCCCGTCTCGCCAGGGAGACAGTTCTTTCCTCCGTCTTCAAGCAATCTGAAACCTCCTCCGATGAAGTTCCTCCGCCTGGATGAGCTTTTGGGAACGAAGTCCTATGTATCTCCTCTGTGTAGAAGCCTCTGTACCGCACGAACCAGCACCTGATCACTCTGCAAATCCCTTCCTCGGCCCTCTTTCTCTCCTCCAGAACCAAAGCAAAAACCCCCTTTTCTTCCTGCGAGATATGGTCTTATAAAGACCTCCCAAGCAAAGGCCAAACCTAATCCTGACCCTCGAATCTAAACGCATCGGATCAGCTCATTAAAGCCTTCCCGAAACGGCCGATTTCCTTAATCCGGAACGGAAAGCTCAAAAACAGGCAAGTCAGTTTAACGTCAACATAGGTTGTCGTCTACCCCAAATATAAACGTCCATCGTTGATGTCGTTTATAGTCTTGCCCATTATTAAATAATTCAGAAAAATATTAAACGTCAATACCTACCGTCGTTAACATTCCATAAACGGCATGCGATGTTGCCGCTTACAAGCTTTAACGTCAAATGATCTTGACGCCTAGTTCTACATAGAACAGCATTCAATTTATGCAGAAATAAACACACAATGAACAAAATACATTCAAGGAAATTCTTGGGTACTACATAAAATTACAGGTCATTTGGACCAGTATATGATGCAATATGAATTTTCCATGTAAAAATGTGAAACTAATGCATACTTTGTAAAATGATTTGATTTTGTATATAGCAACCTGATTAGTGAAATTTCCTGAGTGCTAAATTTCTGTAATTGTAGTGCCATGTTAGGAAAAACATAGAAGTGTGCATGTGACTGAGAAAGTGAATGAAATGAGAGTGACATGTGTAAACCTATGTGTTAAAATCGGTAAAAATGTGTAATGTGTAACTTGTGCCAAATGTGACACTGCTTCTGCAGAGGGCAGTGGAACCGTATCAGGGAAAAGTCCCCTTGAGAAGGTTCAATGTGTTGTGACCCTAAGGGCATTAGGGGGAAATCCTGGAGGTGGACAAGTACCACTGGTTAGGGTGGAGATTTGTTCTCCCGGTCTGCGCAGTCCAAGAGTCGCCATTGTATTGCCTAGATGGCGTCTATGTGATGTGATGTGTTGTGTCCTTCTTTGGTGGTTTGGACTATGTGTCACGGCACTAAATGTGAATGTGTAAATGTGTATGTGTTTATGTGAAAATGTGAATGTGAACAATGTGTAAAAGTGCATGTGTAAAGTGTGAAATATGCGAGTTTGAAATTGTGTAAAAATGTGAAACCAAAATGTGAGGATGTGAGTTTGTAATCCATGTTATGACAATCTGAAATCATGCTTGAACAGTAGCTTTACTATGTTATGATCATGTTTATGTATGCAAAATGCCTAGAATTTATGCTAGGATAATTGTTAAGCATATATAAACCACTTCCATACTTGATTGTTCACATGTTGTGATTTAAATCATTGTCGTAGCTCTCATGTGTGGATTATGGTTGCTAAAGCATGTAAAACCAGCAAGTTTAAAGTATGAAAAATGGTTACGTATATGCGTAGGAATGTGTAGATTCCATGTTAGGTAGGTTTCCTTTAATGTATGTTCGGAAATTTATGTTAATGGCTTTCATGTCTTATTGGTTGAAGGTAGATTTTTATGTGAGAAATGAATAGAAAGCATGTGATAGGTGATTCTATTTCTGCAAATCTGAAAGCATAGTCCATGTGTTTAAATTGTAGATTCACCATGACAGGTTGTAAAATTTAAAGTCAAGCATGCTACATGTTGTGTCTTATGAATGTGTATGTAAAACCTACTATGATATGTGCATGTGCGGTATGCGTAGAATTACTTGCGGAGTCTTTTAGACTCACTACTTGCTTTGGCGTACATGTGTAGTTGGTGACGAGACACTTGTGGAGGAGACGTTGGAGACCGACTCCGAGCGCAGAGATTAGAGTGTTGCTGGAGTACTTGTGACATTTTGTGATTTTCATAGTATGTAAATTGAACATTGTACTAGCATTATCATGGAAGAATGTATAAGTATGGACATCTATGTATTTGATTTTCAGCAATTTAAATTATGTGGATTTTTAGTTCTCTAAATGTTATCGAATCATGTATGTTAAATGTGGATGATGAATGAATGAAGACAGTGGTTCTTTTACTTCCGCTACTCTGTTCTTATATTCACGTGTATCTCAGCTGAATGTCATTGTTGGGTAAATGTCCCACTGTGATGACGCTCGCTATACCGACGTGGTTGGTATAACCGTATCGGTATAAAGAGGGTCGTCGCAATAGGTGTCGACACATACATATCTTTTCATTCTTGTTAATTTATGTTTTCTTATTCTAATGATCTTGATGACATTTTACTTTAATATCTATTTTTTATTAAGTTTGTCAAAGCATAAATAAGACTCCAAGGACCATCATGGTAAGTATTCTAAGGCTCAAGTTAATTTCATATTACTTGCTGCGAAGAATTTTTTTTATCTCAGTCTACTTCGATTGAGGAAGAAATCCCTAATTAGTCGAAGTTTATATCTTGATCAGTCGAAGTTCCATATCGATTGGAGAGAAAGTTCGTTTCGATTAGAGATCAAGTACGTATCGATTGGAGAACAATATTTCTATTAATTGACTCATATTCTACCAATTGGTGTTCAAATGCTTCAATTGATGAACAACTTATTAATTAGTGACCAAAATATCGATTGGTGTTATAATTGTTTCGATTGGTGTTATTTTTTTCTATTGGGCAACAAATTTTTGTTTTGTTCCGATTGGTGACCATTCTATCAATTAAGGTTATTTTCCTTCCGATTGATGTTATAATCTTCCAATTGGTGCTATATATGCTATATCCTATCAATTGGTGTTATGATTGATGTTATAGATACCTTAAGTTGAAGTTCCACTTTGACTGACAGCATTATATTCTTGATCAGTTGAAGTTCTATATCGATTGGGGAACAATGACTTGTTTTATATCGATTGTTGTTATGAGTGTTCTGATTGATGAACATTTAACTGAAAGTTTTTCGATTGGTGTTATGTTGTTCCGATTGGTAACCAACATATCAATTATTGTTAAGTTTCACATCGATTGATGAACATTTCCTTTGGCGCCCAAATCTGCTTCGTTTCAAATTTGGCTCTCATGTTTGTATATAAGATCTTCACGTATCTCTAACATTAAATGCACATTCAACCTTTTTCAGACCCAAGCTGTATGTTCACACCTTGAACATGTCACTAATAGCCTTTCTTTCTTATAAGGCAAAAAGGGAACTACCTAGAGTAGAAATATGTAAGCAAAATATGTGGACATTTGTAGTAGAGGTATGGGTGTTTGACAGACAGATGAAATCTCACCTAACATCTTCCTCTTTGTTCATTAAATGCTTGCAGCTGCTCAATTTGCATGCAAACCAAACATTGAACCTATTAATGATGGAAACATGCAAGCCAATAAACTCAAAAGATAGCCAACAAATAGAAAGCTTGCAAGAACATCTATTGAAAATTCAACGGCTACTAAAGATGAGTCTAACGACTGGATTTCATAGAGGCAACAGGAAGATCTGATGTATAATTGAAAGAAGAGTAGAAGAGAAGAAGAAGAAGCTGAAGCTATAGACTCAACGACTATCTTTTGCCAAGAATCTATACAAGAAGAGAATAATGCAGTCACCAAAAACAAAAAGAACTCTCTCCCTCAAGAAAAGCATCTAAAGTTACAAGGAGCACACCAACGCCCACATCCTTCCTAAACTAGAGGAGAAAGCAAGAGTTGCTCAAGCCATTTGTTTTAGCTTTCTTCTTCTTCATCTCTCTCTCTCTATGTAGCTTTTGGTCTTCTTTCTAAAAGAGAGAGTGAGTTGCTTGCGTCTGAGAGAATATTTCCTTATTCATCTTCTACTTTCTTCGGCGCTATCACAGATGAAGCCTTGTTATTGTAAGCTTGGTGTAGGGACCTTGTAATCTCTTTGAGATACAAGTTTGTACCACTTCTTGGAAGAGAAGGCTTGCTATGCAAGCAGTTGTTCCCCTTGTGGAAGGGAAGACCAACATGGAGTTGGGTGTAATTTTACCCCTTAGTAGAAGGGAAGATTTTCTTGGGAGCAAGTGTTGTATGCCACTTGTTGAAGGGAAGACCAATGTTTGCTTTGTGGTTTAGTTAAATCCCAAGTATTCTTAGCGACTGGACGTAGGGCTGAGGTGCATGTCAATGTCGAACCAGGATAAAATATGTGTCTACTTGTCTGATTGTTTATATATATTTCCACATAACACTAACTAATAGTACTTTTTTTAATAGAATAGGTCCTCAGGATCCATCTAGGAGAGTGCACATTTCCCCAGAGGGGAAGAATGTTCCCACTCCACCAGAGAGAACCTGGGCCAAGGAAATATATAAAAAATGGGAAGGTACAAAAGGACAGACTGGTTACATAAGTCTAACATGAGAGAGACCGTTTTTGTCGAAAAATGCCAGATCTTACAGACATGAGGTAAACTACAAGACCCCCAAAACACCTTGTTAGCGTTGGACACACAACCAGAGTTGGCCAAACCATCTAGCACTTGATTAGCCTCGCGATAAACATGGCCTATAGAAAGGTTCTTCTGTTGAATCATATAATGAGCTTCACGCCACCAATGATAAGCTTGCTAAGAAGGACATTTCCCCGCTTTCAGGGAGTTAACCAATGCTAAGGAATCTGAATTTACTATAGCAATCTGAAGACCGAGGAAATCATCCAGACGAATGCCATCACAGAGAGCTCTTGCTTCTGCAATCACGCTATTCCCATAACCATAATGGTGAGCAAAAGTCACCAAAACAACACCCCTTTTATCACGAATACATCCTCCTCCCCCACATATACCTGGGGTTCCTTTGCTAGCACCGTCCACATTCAAACAATAATGATTGATAGGTGGAATCCAACGAATTAGCTTAAATTGCTTGGTTGAACATTTGGGGGAGAAGCCAAATTGCATAAGAACCTGCATTTCTTGAGGAGAAGGCGCCACTTTAAACTACACAGAAGCAACAGAGTGAGCAACTGTAAATTTTATATTTCTAATCACTGCACCTGCTGAAATCTTCTTGTCATCAAATCTGCAACCACATCGCCCCTTCCAAATATCCCATAGCATGAGAACAAGACAGTGAATAGAAACAAACCCCATTGGTGTAGATATATTTGTAATAGTAAGGAAGCTCCATATTCTCATAGTTATTTGACTGTGAAGGTGAACTAAAGAACTAGTGAGTGGTAAGAACCAGTTCCTTAGAGAAACAGCCAGCTCGCCACTTATGAAGAGGTGATTATAATCCTCATTATTTAATAAGCTTCCAGCAGAACAAAGAGGCTCTTTTATTGAACCTATTGTGCCAAATTTTATTCAAAGCATATCTCTTAATACCAACAGACTAGACAAGGTTGTAAGTCGACTTCACAGAAAAGTTCCCATCAGTAGAAGGACGCCATACACATTTGTCATTCTCATCATTTAGCACTATAACCTCCTTGAGAACAATGCTTTCCCCCTCATACGGTGAACTAAGGAGCTTTGCCAGTGGCATATCCCCAATCCACACATCAGATAAAATGTCGATATCATTACCATTGCCATGAATCAATCGAGTATTATTGTGAACAAGTTGCATAGCCATATTCCAGATTTTTTAAGACATTTCCTTGAAAGTAAACTTCCTACCATACATAAACCATTTCATAGCATACTTAGACCAGAATGATGAGCCATGATAGATGTTCCAAATGGATTTCACTGCTAAAGCAAGTTGAACCTGTTTAATATTCTGAAGCCCCAAACCTCCCTCAATCATAGGACGTTGGATGGTAGACCAAGCTACCCAGTGGCGACGCCTCTTACCATTAGAGTTATTCCAGAAAAAAGCAGCACAAGTTTTGTCAATATAATTCAGGATACTCACCGGAATGGAAGTAGAAGCAGCTAGGTAAACCGGTAGAGATGCTAGCACCGAATTTATAAGGGTAACTCTACCCGCTTGGGAGATTAGTCTGGGCTTCCAGGAGGCAAGCTTTCCATTAATCTTTTAAATAAGAGGAGAGGATTCTACCAGGATGCAGCGGAACACCAAGATAAATTAGGGGGCCCCTTAGCCTTTTAAACCCAGTCACCACCTTTATTCTACTGATTGCTTGAGGAGAAGCTTTGTCCGATATCATGAATGAACTTTTTGCTGCATTGATTTGCTGACCCGATGAAGAGGAATATCTATTGAGGAATCCCATCAATCTTTTAACAATTTGGATCCTACCATTAAGAAATATGAGGGTATCATCTGCATACAAAAGGTGGGAGATCAGCGGGCAAGCTCTTGGGCCAGAATATGGGTGGAGGCACCCCGTGTGCACCAAATCTTTGATGCCTCTACTAAGAGTCTCTTCCATGATGATAAAGAGGGTTGGGGCAATGGGGTCACCTTGTCTAAGGCCCTGGGTGGAGTGAAAATAGCCAGTGGGCGAGCCATTAAAAAGAACAGAAAACCAACAGTTACTGATCAACATTCCAATATACGAGGTGAACCTATGAGAGAAACTAAATTTTCCCAGAACCACAAAGAGGAAATCCCACTCCAAGCTATCATAAGCTTTTTTAATAATAGTACTGATTGTCTTGCTTAGTGCTTGTGTTTTTAGATTTTAGAAATGTTCAAATCAGCCCATTCACCCCCCCCCCCCTCCCCCTCCATTTGGGCTTGCCATTTGGGCCAACAAGTGGCATCAGAGCAAGGTCTCTCAAGAAATTAGAAGATCTAATGGTCTGAAGAGCAAAGATCAATGGTAGCACAAGGATACTCTGTAGGACAATCTATCAATAGGCCACCTCTATTCCATGGTGAAGACTACAACTACTGGAAGACAAGGATGATGTTCTTTTTTCAAGGATATGACTATCAGCTATGAACCATCATCGAGGAAGGAGATCTATTTGTCCTCTCCTCAAGGAAAAAGTGGAAAGACAATGACAAAAAAAATTTATCGTAGAGTAGCAAAGCCAAGAATCTCATTTGTTGTGCCTTGACAAAGAGAAAATTTAAGAGGATCTCAACTTGCAAATCAACCAAAAAAATATGGGACAAGTTAAAATTCACATACGAAGGAACTGACAAAGTGAAAGAAACTAGGATAGATATCCTAGTCACTCAATATGAAAAGTTCCAGATGCAACTAGGAGATACCATCACTCAGATGTACGACAAGTTTATTGACATCACAAATGGTATAGTCGGATTGGGAAAGGCGTATAATACTGGGGACATGGTAAGAAAAATTCTTAGATCATTACCAAACCAGTTGACTCCAAAAATCACTGCTATAGAATAACCAAATGAGCTCTCCTCAATATCCACTCATTGGGTCTCTTATGGATCATGAGATAAATATGGATGACTAGGAGAGAGCACCTCAAAGAAAAAGATCAGCATTGCCTTGAAGAAAAAAGAACCAAACACAGATGAAGCCACGGTGTAACAACCCTCTTTATACCAGTACGATTATACCAATTGGTACATATACCCAACACTACAAGTAGATAGAGATGTAAATAAATAACAAAGGAAAGTATAGTAGAAATAAAGGAAACTCTTATTCCATCACCACACACACATTCCACAGTCTATATAGGAGCAAAGTAATATATATCAAAGTCCACAAATAACTTAAGTCTACATGTCTCACGTACAAAGCAAAAAGGAAACTATAAGCTATAGCAATAGCTCTCTATGCCACAAGCTACTACTCATGCCCAGAGTAATTCCTCGCCTCCTCCTCAGGCTCTAGAGTCTCTGTCTCACCTATATTATTTAGCAAGAATGAGCCTATGAAATAGGCCCAGCAACCAACTCATCAGCCACATCCTCATACATACCACATACATTCTAATACGATATGATCATAATAAGAACTAATCATGCTCATCTAGCAATTAAATGAATAACATATAAACATGCCTTAACATACTAAGTACACTTGGATTAGCACATGATGCTTCACATGATTCACTATCATCGCATGCTTCCACATACTCACATAGTCAAAATAGAACGCCTGCCTATTCGTGACACTAACATGATATATCATTTAATTCATTCATATATCATATATACTTACTCTTTGCTTGTTGTTTTAACCCTTACCACATCTGATTCACATATCGTCACACCCTTCACGTTGATTTCCATATTCACTTAGCTTTCACATTCAATTACACATTGCACATTAACTTACACATTGCACATTAGTTCACATATTGCCGAGATACATAGCCCAACCACCATTAAGAAGGACACAATTACACATAGCACATACCTGTCATGTACGACCTGGATTTTTAAATCCCAAATAAATGAGGATAAATTAGTGGAGATGATTGGGTAAGGTCTTAATCAGGGTAATTAAAGTAAAGGAACAAATGAAGGAAGTCTGGGATGAGTGGGAAAATTCAGAAAAGTGGAACACTGGTACCCCCCAGCTAGTTACAACTCACTAGCCCTTCAACTGGTCGAAATATACATTGTCAGTCGAAGCTGGACTTCGGATATGATGAAGTGGAACTTTAGATATGACGAAGTGAGACTTCGTATATGTCGAAATATAACGCAGTC